>VYXH01011018.1:50339-111140 GCA_013397275.1 Burhinus bistriatus | reverse complement strand
AAAAAAAAAATCAATACATTGTTAAAACATGATTTTCTCCTGGTTTTTCAGATTGGCATAGAAGAACATAAACAGTGGTCTCCTAAATCCCAGGCCAGGAGTTTAGCCACTCAGCTGTGTTTTTTTTCATGCAAATGCAAGCTTGAGTAGACTAGTATGGTAACAATTTTGTTGGTGCTTGAGTTCATGCTTCAGAGTGTTTTCTCTTCCAGCAGTAGCTTCTGTTTCTTTGTCTCACCTATACCTACATTTTCTCTCAAAATTAAAGAAACAAGGTGAAAAAAGCTTCCCTAAAACGTTTGCAATGCAGTCGGCATTAAAAAATGCATTTTTTTCACTAGTCAAAATAGTCACTAGAGCCATTCAGGTTTTCTTGTCTAGCAGGAATATAAAATAAAATTTGTACTTGGCATGGCAAAATTAGTAACTTACAAGAGAAACATATGGTGGATTTTCACTAAAATCAGTAGCAAGAACCTGATTTTCATCAGTTTGCCTATTCCACCATTGCTGTTTCATAAGGGTGCATGGGCATAGCTTGGCAAGGAAACCATTAAGTTTCTGACATAGAAGATGTATTAGCTGGAATCCAAAAGATTCCTAAAAGTCATTACTCTCTATATAGAATATATAGAGATTTTTCATTACAATTTATATTTATAAGGAAGAAAAAGCTTACTAGCTTTTATCACCTGGTGCATTGCTGCTCTTGGGTAACTGTAAGCTTGCCAAAAACTTCAAATACTTGTGTGAGAATTGTAATGAGATTGCTAACACTTTCATACGTTTACCTATAGCTAAGCTTGTAATTTCAATTCCCTTTAATAAAATTTATGGTTCCTTATTGCAACTATTTTGTTTGTAGGTTATCATGTGTCCAAAGGCAGCCTGATGAAACAATGTTCTATATAAGATATCTAACAGACCTCAAGTATGTGTTGGAATTAATAAGTACTATGAATAACTATTACACTCCCCCTTGCAATTCCATATATCTTTATCCTTTGGCCTTTCATCAGTGTGGTTTACTTTAGAGTGGGAGATTCCCTCCTTAGAAATAACTACGAAGTCAGCTTTGTTTGAGTCTTTAAATGATGTGTGTGTCCTCCTAGAGTTATGGATGTGTGTACCTACAAAACTTTAAAGAACAGAGGTCTTTTCGACTTTATGCCTTTTATGCAGCCATTACGGTTTTTTACACTTTGTTGCCTGTAGTTTAAACAGATGTTTGTTGTCAAAATCGAACCACGAACTGACCAAGAGGCTAAGCAAGAAGTCATATGCCCAGCCTGATGTGAAGCTTTCGAGAATGGAAACAATGAAAGAAGGCATATCTTAACATAATTGGCTGAGAACTGCAGCCACTGACCTCCTTTTCAGACCCATCAGCTTCTCTGAAACTATTTTAAAAATAATTTGTGTGGTTATTTCAACAAAAAGATGATGTTAATACATGTTTTGTTCTATATTGTGATTGATCACTTTGTTTCCAAAGGTACACCTTATATCTGGTAGCAGCATGTGATTTTACCTTTGATTAAAGTTGATCTGCTTTATGCTTCTGCATGGTCTATTACGGTTATAATAGATACAGTGCAGCCAGGTGTGCATATAGAGCCATCATTAATATAAAATGGTAAGTTATAAACTCTTATCCAAAACTGAAAGGTCAAAATATTGGTACAACAGAAAGTAATTTACAGTCACTGTCATCTTTTGCAATCGTGTGAAATTCAAGAACAACATAATGAGTACCATGATTTGAAATCGTTATGGGGAGGGAAATTTGAGAGTGATAAATAGCCCAGTACAGCTAAAGATTAATTTAGCTACTAATCCATACACAAAATCTGTCTTTCTCACCTTTATTGTGACTGATACTTTAAAAAATCCTAATGATACTCTCCAATTAAATAAAATAGCAGAAGTTCTGACTAGAAATTAGGAAAAGCTTTTTCACTGTATGAGTAGTGCAGCAGTAGAACCCGTTGCCCGCAGAGGCTGTGGGATCCCTATCCTTGGGTGTTTCCAAGACTCAGCCAAAGTCATGGATGACAACATGCTGGTGGCAATCTCACTTGGAGCAGCAAGTTGGTTAGAGACTTCCAGAGGACTCTTTCAACCAGTATTTCTATAAGGTAAAAAAAAATTATTTGCACATAGGGAGTAGAACATGAGCATTTTGTGTGGTTGAAAAAAGTTTAACATTACAGCTTGTTAACGGTATTTGAGATAATTTTGTCAAATAATAATAATTACAATAATTATTTGAGATAATTTTGATAATTATCTCAAAGGGTATTTGAGATAATTTTGTCCTAAGTTTCATGGGGAAACTTGTTGTTTCTGTCTAACTACCATAGGCAATTAAACAATGAGCTATAAGAGACAGCATTGTAGGAAGCTATCTGTATTTATTAGTGGCATTATGTGAAAGAAATACATGGGCTTTCCATTCTGGGAACAGCAATGGAAGTATGAGGATTTAAAAATCTCAGTTTGCACAAGCAAATTGCAAGCATCATGTTTAAAAGATTTAAATGCAAGCTGAACTGACATACAGTTATAGAAAACTTCATCATAGTTATGTTAAGCTCTTAAACACCTGTATATTAATTAATCCTTTTACACATTAAAAAACAGGGTGGTTTTTTACCTCTAATTGCTCAGGCTGTGAAAGTTTGTCAACGTTCTTCTTTGTTCACACAACAATCAAATAGTGTAACTGGTACTCTAAGGAATAACTCCATTAATGTAGATGGCTAGGCTTGTCTGTGAACAGAAACATTCAGACTCTAGTGGCAGAAACAGAATTAGGCCACCACTGAATATTTTAAAAATCTGATGCTCAAAAGAAAATTCCAGTGATATAGACCTGATAGTAGCAGCCCCTCAGAATAAAGAAAGGGCCCAGGAAGCTGTATATCGTATTCTGCAACATGTATTTTGCCAAATGTGCTATCAAATTCAGAAGATCTGGGCTGCAGTATTTTTGGCTAATGCAAATGATCTTTTACAGACAATGACTATCTATGCTGTAATGAAACAAGCAGATACATACCTCTGAAAAACATAGTTGTGGGAATTTTGCATAAGGAAAATAGTAATTTGTTAGACTAAGCAGTCCTTAGTTAGCCAGGGCTTTAAAGATCAACACTTGGATCTTAAGCTCCACCTGCAAACTGCCAAGCAGGAAACTGCAGTTTGCAAAGCATACGTTTCATGTATTTGCAGTGTTCCTCTTAGCAAGCGTGGTGCTGTATTCTGCTCTTAGTTTCTGGACAGATTTCACAGGGAGGGGGTTGCTATGTTAATTTTGGCTGAAAGTGAGGTGGGCATAAGTTGTCATCGTGAGATAGACTTGGAAAAAAGGATCTTAATTTCTTGCTGAACAGAGCAGAAGAATAATTTGGCTATTCTAGACAGGTAATTAACCAGAGACAACTGGGACCGCTCAGGGGCAGACTATTTCTATGCTGACCTACTCATAGCCTGTTGAGTATCTCAACTATTGTAAGTCTTTTACAAAGCACTGTGTTTTTTGGTTTTGAACATAACAGTATTCGTGCATAATTAAATGTTGTCAATCAAGCTAGCATTCATTTTCACTTATTGAAAACACATTTGTTAACAAAAAAAACCAACCCCAAAACAACCAATCGAAACCATCTGGATGCCTGTCTGGGTCCTATGGAAGCTACCATTTTTTTAATCCCATTTTATTTTTTAACAAAGCCTATCAAGAGTACTAAAGTCACGCACATGTTTCAAAACAATAGCAAAATCCTGTCCAACCTAATATGCCATGGAAAATAGTCTCTAATGATAGATCTAATCCTAAAATTAATTTCATTTTGTGCCTTTTGTTTATTTAACAGTAGGTTCTTAGAAATATGTCTCCAATTTCACTAAAGAATCCTGTAATTAGGAAATGACTAATCAAAATACCAGATCTGGAATATAGGCCATCTCACACCTCATGGGGGGTAGGTGTTCAGCCTCAGCTTTGGCTAATGAGCTTACCTGCTCTCAGCTGTGCCTGCCCAAGGGATTAAAGAAGCAAGTATGTGCTTCAGCCAAGACGGGCAGCATCTGGAAGAGCCTTGGTGAAAGAAGTGGGGCTCAAAAAAATGAGGTGGCGTGATGAAGCGTCCAGCCTTCTGCAATATTCTTTGGTCAGGCGAATAACTGAGTTAGAATTTATGACTGCACTAAGCTTTGAGGAAGAAGTGTCTGGTGCAGACTGGATGTGGTGTTGCACTGTACGGCAGCTGGTACAGATTGCCTTTAAAAAAAAATTATGATAACACTTCAAGTCTGATCTAAAATATGAGTTTTATTTCCCTCATGGCTAATCCCCTCTCTGTGACCTGGGAGATAATGAATTGTTTTTCTCTCTACTGCAGGTGGTCAGTAGCCTTATCACCTCTCCCTTTGGTACCTGTGGAGCACAAGGGGGAGTTGAGAATCACTCATTCCTTTCAAATTGTATAATTCGTTAGCTGAATGAAGTTAAATGCAGAGCAATTGTTTTCAGCTAGTCTTGGAATCTTGACTTCTATTTCAGATCTGCAGATGGGATTTGCTGTTCATAAGCTTGTTTCCCCCTTCCCCACGTAAGCTATTATGAGTCGTATTACGGGCTTCATTTAGAGGTTAGTGGTGCTGAGAAGGTGGCCCCATTCCCTTTGCTCAGAGCCATACAGTGCTGTGTGTGTCTTTTTATACGCTGGTATTTGCTCTCTCCTGGATGAGCTGACTCAGCTCCAACACTGGCTAAGTTAGCTCTTGGCTGGTTTGGCACCAAAGTTGTGTTGAAGGAAATGGCAAGCACACATGGTTGAGAGGAAGCAGTATTGCGCCATTGCATCAGTTCAATTGTCTTGTGAAATGTTTTTCTGAATGTGTCATTTGACCTAAGAAAAGTCATGACCTTCTGTTAGAAACTTACTCTGACAGTACCTTGCTTATGTCTTTAGGCTACCATGGCTGTTACTGAAATACGAGTGTAAGCCCTCAGGAGACACAAGTTTGTCAAAAGTTTACCCACATGTAAATGTAACAAGCTTAATACTACTCCTCTTGAGGTTATGTCTTTGTGCTGTATTGAAGCTGTATAAAGACACTCCTTTTACGCCTTTCTTTAGTGATCAAGACATTACATTTCATCTGTCAAGTGCTTCTGATAAGCCAGCTTTCCCAAAATCTGCAGGATCTTTTATTCCCATAATCACCTAAAATAAAAGCTATTAGTGCTTTTATAGAATAATAGAGTTGTTATGGTTGGAAGAGACCTTTAAGATCAAGTCCAACTGTTAACCTAACAGTGCCAAGTTATCACTAAACCATGTCCCTCAGCACTACGATGGCAACTCGGCCACTTCTCTGGGCAGCGTGTTCCAATGCCTGACAACCCTTTCAGTGAAGAAATTTTTCCTAACATCCAATCTAAACCTGCCCGGTGCAACTTGACACCATTTCCTCTTGTCCTATCACCTGTTACTTGGGAAAAGAGACCAACCTCCACCCCTCTACAACCGCCTTTCAGGTAGTTGTAAGAGTGATAAGGTCTCCCCTCAGCCTCCTCTTCTCCAGGCTAGACAACCCCAGTTCCCTCAGCCGCTCCTCAGAAGACTTGTGCTCTAGACCACTCACCAGCTTCATTGCCCTTCTCTGAACACGCTCCAGCACCTCATTGTCTTTCTTGTAGTGAGGGCCCAAAACTGAACACAGCATTTGAGTGGGGCCTCACCAGTGCTGAGTACAGGGGGACAATCACTTCCCTAGTCCTGCTGGCCCCACTATGTCTGATACAGCCCAGGATGCTGTTAGCCTTCTTGGCCACCTGGGCACACTGCTGGCTCATATTCAGCCGACAGTCAACCAACACCCCCAGGTCCTTTTCTGCTAGGCAGCTTTCCAGCCACTCTTCCCCAAGCCTGTAGCGCTGCATGGGGTTGTTGTGACCCAAGTGCAGGACCCGGCCCTTGGTCTTGTTGTACCTCATACCATTGGCCTCGGCCCATTGATCCAGCCCATCCAGATCCCTCTGTAGAGCCTTCCTACCCTCAAGAAGATTGACACTCCCACCCAATTTGGTGTCATCTGCAAATTTACGGAGGGTGCACTCAAAAGCGCTTACTTAAGTGCTTCTTGATCCTTGTTTCCATTTTCCAGTGTACTGTAGGGGATCTCAGTTCTAGCAAAAGAGGATTTTCTATTTTTCGCAGATTGAAAGAAAGTGTCTTTTTACATTGTTTGCCATCCCGTCATCATTTTTGCATTTTGGTACTGGAGGTATTGCTGTTTGTACACACTTTTCCTTTTGCATTAGCTACAGACACAGTGTTAACCAAAAATTTATTGACTGTGGTAGTGGTCTTGAGACAGAAATATTTGTCAGCTCCTCAGTGACATTTTGGTCTTGTCCAGAGAGACCGTTAGAAATGGTGACACTGCTCTTGACAGTTTGTAATGCTGCGCTTTTACAACAGAGTGTAGAGTTAAGTATTCTCATTGTCTTTTTCTTCACTTCCTGAGTGCTTAATGGATGCTTTTAGGTATGAGCTTTCTATTTCCATGGTACAACTAAGTAGTTTGTCAGTTGCAAAGGAAATGAGAAGTGTCACGGAAGTGATGATTCTATCACTGGTGAACTTGTTCCTGTGCTATCTGGGAATTAATCTATTTTGGGTTTGGCAGTTCTAGAAAGGCAAAAGGTTCCTTAAGATCAAATCAGTGTGGATGTTAAAAAATTTGTGGAATTTTTTTTTTTTTCCTCTGAAATTTCGTTTTCAGAACACTTCAGATGATTCAAAGCAAAATGCGTTGAATGCCAAACTGGAATTAACCATAGGTTTGTTCTTATAGACGCAAGCCTACAAAAGATGTGCTGAAGAAGCTCATTTAGCGTGACTTTGCTTTTAATTTTCAGAGGTAGCAGGAACTAAAAGTGTATGTTATCAATCTTGGTTGTGGCATTTTTAGCATTTTTAATGGAGTCCAGCCCAACACAATTATTTAACCACCCAAACTTACATGCAAATAGAGTCTTCTTTCAGAACTTTAAAAAGGAGTTATATCATTCTGAGCAGAAGATCTTACAAACCTAGTGGCTTTAAAGACACCTTGAAGTGTCCCAGTCCTTGAATGATGTACATACTTTCTAAACATAACTAGGATGACCAATCTTGTTTTGTCTTTTTCTGTGCTTTTACATAGAATCATAGAATCATATAGGTTGAAAGAGACNGATGCAGTCCTGAGTAATGCGCTCTAGGCATTCCTGCATCAGAGGGGAGTTGGGCTAGATGATCTCTAGAGGTCCCTTTCCACTCTAAAAATTCTGTGATTCCGTAATTCCGTGACTTTTAAGATCATCGAGTCCGGCCATCAACCTAACATTGCCAAAGCCACCACTAAACCATGTCCCTCAGCACCATGTCTACCCATCTTTTAAATATCTCCAAGGATGGCGATTCCACCACTTCCCTGGGCAGCCTGTTCCAATGTTTGATAACCCTTTCTGTGAAGAAATTTTTCCTAATATCCAATATCATAACCATTAAAGCTTTGGTACACTTCAGGACAGATATGGATGATTAATTTAGCTACCAGTAACAAAAAATCTTCAAAAATAAGTTATCTAGTCCTTTCTACTATCTTTACATAATTTCTTGGTAATAACTAGTTTTACATATTAATTCTGCTTCACAGAGGGTCTATCATGACACAAACCATTTTATTCTCAAAGTAGATACTTAAGCTAACTGGACAATATTGTTGTGGATTGATCTTGGGCGGCTGCCAGATGCCCACCCAGCCACGCTCTCACTCCCCTTCCTCAACAGGATGGTGGGAGAAAATAAGCTGGAAAAGCTCATGGGCTGAGGTAAAGATAGGGAGATCACTTACCAGTTGCCATCAGGGGCAAAACAGACTTGATTTGGGGAAAATTATTTGAATGTATTGCCAATTAAAAATAGAGTTGGCTGGTGAGAAACAAATGCAAGAACTAAAACACCTTCCCCCCACCCCACCCTTCTTCCCAGACTCAACTTCACTTGTTCATTCCCATCTCCTCTACCTCCTCACTGCTGTCAGGGGTACAGGGGGATGGGGATGGGGACTGGGGGTTGTGGTTGGTCCATACCAGTTCCTCTCTGGTGCTTCTTCCTCCTCACAACTTCTTCCCTGCCTCAGCCTGGGGTCCCTCCCACTGCCTGGAGTCCTTCCAGAACCGCTCCCCTGTGGGTCCCCTCAGGATAAGCCTGTTCCAGCATGAGTCCTCACTGACAAGACCTTGTTTCAATGTATTGAAAGAGTACTCACTTTTTCTGTAACTTTGAATATGTTTTACAGCAAAAACAGTTTGCTAAAATTAAATTTGTGAAATTATTTGATAAATCTTCCTGTTTTTGACGATAAACGACCTAACCATTTTGCTGTGGTGTAAAAGGGACCATTTAGCAATATAGTTATGTCAGACCATGGAATGTATGCATTGTGGAAGTAAGTTTGTGGATATTTGAGTTTCAGTGATCTAGTGAATAAAGAGTCAAAATGGATGGGTCAAAAGGAATGCTTTAGTCATGTAAGAGGACCTTGGTTTTAGTTGTAAGACAATGAAAATGTCGCCTGGTGTACATCAGTGAAGAAACCTTTGGGCTATTTGGTAAATAGCTGGGGTGAAGTTGTAAAAGTAAACCACCACAGTGACATAATCCCACAGTACATTGTTTTAGCAGGAAAAAAGCAACTGCTGTAACTGCCTTAGAGATGTTACAAAATTGCGATATGGCATGAGAAATAACAGCTGGGGAGAAAGGAGGTGTGTGTGATAATCCATAAAGATGTGGCCTCTATTATAAAAATGCTTGAGAACTTCTGCTCTAAGAAAGCATCTCTTAACTGTATTTGTATCATTTTTCGTATTATTTACATACTTGGGTTGCTATACATCAGGATGGAAGCACCAGATGCATTGATTATACAGGAGCGGTCATTAAAACTTCTAAAGCCTGAAACATAAGAAATAAATGCTTTTGAACCATGCAGTTCTTATAAAATAAGCTTCTTGTTGACTACAACTTCTTTTTTGCATGGAATTGCTCTTAAAATTACTCCTATCCAGATATCCTAAAATACTTATTTAATACTGTCGCAGTAGTGAATTGTATCTATTTTCCTAACAGAAGCTTTGAGCTAATCAAAGGCAGATGACATGAATTATATACATGATGTTCCTCTTTAATCATCAGTTTGAGTGGAAGTTCGAAATATTGGTTTGATTTTGTGCAAATGTACCTCAATAGATACAAAAGGAACACATGCAATTCAAGAGAATCCTAGCAGGAACCAGAGATGAATAAACAGCGTTCAGCTGTTCTTCATTCATTGTGTTACTTTTATTTCTTTAACATCACTTTCCTTGTCATGAAGAATTTGGAACCTGCTTAATTTTCAGATGTCTCTTTAGTGAGCTTTTTATTTTTCCAGTATTATGGTGACAATGTGTCTTGGCTCACACTGAATCTTAAGGAGCTACAGAGGTCAAGAGTGACACATTTAAAAAGGGAAGGCAAATATTGAGAACAACACTTAAGCATATGCTAAATTCATCCCTATTTAGAAAGCACTTCAGCACATGCTTAAAAGATGCTCTCAGTAGAGAAGCAGTCTAGCTTCAAGATTGAAATTCCAAATACGCAAAAGTCAGTGCTCTTCAAAAAGTAGTTGGCACCTACCTCCCCTGTTGATTTGAATGGGGTCTGCTGGTGCTCAGTAGTTCTGAAAAATTGTCCGTTTATTCTGTGGCTATCTTTTTATCCCCACATGCAGGGATACGAAGAGTTTTAAGCAGTTTCTTATCAGGACCCTGAGCACAGAGCTAAACTTAGGAATTCCCTTAATTACCCATGGTCTGCCAGAGAGGGTCTGCAACTTTTCCCCAATATGTGACCTCTGATTTGAGGCACTCAACTAGTGCCTATTAGAGTACTGCACCTCTAATTAGATGAAGCTTTAATTTAAGACTGTGCATTGTGAATGTTCGATGCTTTTCAGAACTGGATGTCTTATTTTGGATATCCAATGAAAGAGGTTAAATCTTGATATGGCAGTCTTAAATATTCTGTTTAGTGCTTCAAAACCTACATGCAAATAAAGCTAAGAACACTTTCATTTGTAATGTTTTCATTAACATACATAGTTTTGAACTGCTTATAAAGCAAATGTTGTCCTCTCCGATTTAATTCGGGAAGGATGACGAGGTACCTGGGTCACAACAAATGTTTAGTATGTTATTTAGATAAAAATGCATCTGCAGTATTTGTATTTTTAGTGTTTCAGCATTCCATGAGGGAAAAAGTGTAACTGATAGATCAGTGACATAAAACTGTAATGGTTCTTTAGGCCTAAGATAACAATGCAAAAAAACCCCCAAGTTACTATAAATTTTAAAATAAGGCACAAATGGTTTGTAGCTGAATAGCTTTCACCCTCATAAGTATTTTTAAAATTTGTGTGTAAACAATTTTTTACAATCTTATCTAAACCATAAGACTTTAAATGCAGAAAAGTTGGATAAAATACAAATAGAAGAAAATAACAAAGAAACACAAGCAAGGTGGGATGTGTTGAAAGGTAAATTGCGCTCACTATAATTGCACTCATTATTGAAAGGAAATATGCACTCGTAAGTAATGATTGTTATGTCTTGGGTAGGGGAGAAAGTATATAAATAGGGACATAGAAACTATCTGAAAATAAGAGCTGTATTGACAATACAAGATCATAGAAATTATAGAATGAAGCTGACATTGTAATACAGAAAGTGAAGGGAAGGTAAAGGTGGAAAATGAAAGGAAATGTAATTACATGGGAGTTTAAGTCATATAAAGAGTAATTTCCACTGCATCCAGAATAGGAGGGATTCTGGGGAGAAGACAGCAGGGGTCTCCAACAGATGGGAAGAATCATTCAGACACTGAAGAGCTTGAAATTGTTGGAGGAATGAAATGCATTCTTTGTCTCACTATTTACAATGGCAAATTTAGGACAGATGTCTGAAAGACAAGCATTCTCAGGAGTCTTGAAGGGGAAATATTAAGGGAAATCAGAAAATGAAATAATTAAAAAAAGATCCTTAACTCATTGATTTGAAAACAAAGCCAAGTGAACTGGATCCAACCTGAAAGTATGAAGAAAATTGTGACTTAGTTTGACTGGTATATTTTGAGGAATGGCCAAACTGTGAATTTTCTTTATTGATTTCAAACTGTGATTCAAAATATGTCCTGACTCAAACAGCTGCAGAATAGCCAACGGAGTACTTTTTGGAAGAATTGAGAATTTTATACTGAAAGAAATAGTACAAATGATACAGAGATGTTGATCAGACTTGAAAAGAAGTGAAGACTTAGGATTTTTTTAAAGCTATTTCCTTCCACAGCTTGATTTTGGTTTTCTGTCCATGTTATATCTTTCTCCAATTTATACTTTTATAACCAATATAACCTGACACAGAGACTCATCAGGTTTTTATTCTGTAGTAGGAAATATCCAAAGGACATAATTCCGTTACTGCATCTTTGCTGTGTCCCTGTCTCATCCTTTCTAGGAAGAATCTAGGCTTCCATACAGAAAAACGACCTACAATTTCCCCTTCTCTTGGGCCTCCTCTCCCAACTTGGCTGAAATTTTTCCACATGACTCTGAATCCAGTGTCTCTATTTAAGGTCTGCTTGGTTGGCGTGGGGTTTGTCTTCCCTGTCACGGGCACATTCATGCAGTGAGAAGCACATAAAAATTGCCCAAATCCGATGTGGCTAAGTGGGATCTGGGCTAGCTAAAGAAAAGATATAAAAAGACAGTACAGCAATGCACGAGTCGAAACTAAATCTCCTTTGTAGAATTGTTTTAGTGTTTTCAATTATTCTTTCATGTTACTTGAATTTGAAAAGAAAGAATATTTTTATTAGATTATGGTGGGTTGCCCTTGGCGGGCTGCCGGATATCCACCCAGCTACTCTCTCATTCCCTCCCCTCAACAGGACAGAGGGAGAAAATAAGATGAAAAAGTTCATGGGCTGAGGTAAAGACAGGGAGATCACTTACCAATTACCATCAGGTGCAAAACAGATTCAATTTGGGGAAAATTATTTGAATATATTGCCAATTAAAAATAGAGTTGGCTGGTGAGAAACAAATGCAAGAACTAAAACACCTGCCCCTCCCCCCCATTGGTGGAACTGTCAAGACCAGAAGATGCTCATAAACCATTATAATCTATCAGCTGAAATTTCTTTTGACAGAAATGCTAGTAATACCTTATCTGTATCAGGTGTTGTAATTAAAAATACCTTTTCCTTCAAGCCTTACTTTTCTTTTACCGTTAAACTTATGAGTACGACACCACTACTCCTTCGATTTTATTAATCTTTTATCATATAATTAGTTTCTTAAATTTCTTAACATCTGCTATCCTGCATTTAACTGTACTTTTCCAAGGGGTTAAAAGAGCACTCTTCCTAGTTGTAGAAATGTTGGTGTTTGTCATGGTTTAGGCCGGACCGGGCACTGAGGTGAATGACAGATGCTCTGCCCTATCTCTCTTTTCAAGGAAAGGAGGGAGAGAGAAAGAGACTTATTACCAGGACAGTGTTTTTCCTCCAGAATGTGTATGTATCCTTTTTATTTTCTTCAATAGTGTAATGTGACTGCATGCTGTTCTGTAAGGATTGGTTGATGTTTTCTGTTACGGTATAATGTATCCTGGGAGAGAACAAATATGCAACTTTTCTAGGAGTGTGGAAAAAAATGCAAGGAAGGGCCTGAGAATGTGTTTAGAAGGGAAGGGCCACTCGGCATACGTACTGGGCAAGCAGGAAACGGAGGCTGCCACGAGTTGTGGAAATCATGGTTTCAAGCTGGCATTCATGTGAAAAAATTGCAGAGACTATGCTTTTGTTGTGAAATAGTTGATTTAACTCCTGATACTTGAACTAAGGAGAAAACAGTTTGTAGACTTTTCTGCTGGGTGGATTCCAAAGGATAGATCTTAGTTCCTGGCATCTATTGAAGTGTGTCAGAAGAAAATCAGTCATTGGGGCGCTTTTCCTGAGTTATGTAGAAAACATCTGAAATGCTATATCAGATGTTCAGTCCCAAGTGGACTGTATGTGAGAAATTCATAGATGGAGGGAGGCTAAGAAAATCTGTCCATCTTCTATTTTAATTGAAATGAAAAATGTACCAAGATGTCATAGCAAATTAACAGAGGTATTAAAATTTTTGAAGACAGTAATGAGTTTTGGAAAGAAGTTTTGCTGAAAAGACCAGATGCTAGGTGGAATGCCACGCTTCTTTGATCTGGAGCAAAAGTCCATGACAATCTGGATATTCAATAGCAACAGGATGAAGGAGGTAAAAAAGGTATTCTGTAGCTTCATATGTCTCACATACGAGATTGTGAAATCAAGCAGAGTCACAGGATCCTTTTGAAGTCAGGAACATGGAAACTTGGGATTGGAAAAACACTGATTTGCTGAAGGTCATTCCCATATCAAGAAGTCTACAAATTGCTGCTGTAGGCAAGGTTGATGAGTTTTTAAGTTAGAATGGATGAGTTTGGTTTGGGTTTGCTCTTTTTAGTGGAATTCCTAGAAATTTTCAAGCCATTTTAGGATGAGAGATGAGATTTCATTCCCCATTTGTAGAGCTTTTGCTATGAAAGAGCCAGGTGAATGTTGCCATTTTTCCTTGGGTTTACTGAGGCTTTACCAGTGAATTTATGGACTGCAGCTGTTCAACTTAGTATTGAGAGTGTACTAAACTATGTTCTGTGACAAAGTGGGTGGTGATCGCTGCTGCAAATCGAACACTCTTTCATTTTCCATAAGCTACCTAAAGATGTTCTGTAAAAGTTGCTCTGATGAAAAAGATTATTTTCTAACTGAAATATCAGAACACTTGACCGGGCATATGAAAATCAGGCTGCATACAACAAATGTTTTTGCTGCCAAAAAGCTATTCAACCAAATGATCTGATCCAAATGAAATACTTATTTGCGTGCCCCCCCCGTGCCCACCAAAAAATTAGAAAGTGTGGCAGAAGAGGAGAGGAAAGGCTGGTTTTTTTCAGGCAGGTTAATGTCCAAAGCTAGTTCATTGCATGGCCTCAAAAACATCCAGACAACCACTGTTGGGTGAGGAATCGTGACCTTAGCATTATAAGGATGGTTGAGCATTTTAAAAATAAAATGATTAATCAAGCTTAAGCTGCAGTTCTGGTTGCATTTCTTTGGGGCTGCCATAAACATTGCCTTTGGGGAAAGAATGGAGGTCGTTATTTTCAGTCAGCTCAGTCTTCTAGTGCAGTTCGCTTTGTGTGGATGCAGTCCATAGGTAGTACAGTCTGGGAACAATCTGAAGGGGAGAGAGGGAAAGGGAAAATGTGTTGTTTCAGCAGCACTGATTATGAAACTGTAGAGTTGCATTGCAATTGTTGGAGTAGAAGGAAGCTCTTTTTTGCCAGTTCAGTCTGTCTGGCAATAGCCGGTGATAAACAGAAAACTCTTAATTTAGATGAATGTCAGAAATGACCCATATAATTAGGAACCGTGCTGTTCTGATCAACAGCTTTTTCACATGTTGTTATTCTAATTCACTGCTCTTTTTTTCCCCTCCCTTAGGTACTGCCAAAACTAATTTATGTGCCTTGTATTCCCCATAATTCATGAATCTTTACTGGAGAAAAGAAGTAAACAGGTTGAGACTTTTCTATGTGTATTCGGCATTTATCTTCTTCTCTGCTCTGTTTCCTGTTTGGTTTGTAACATGTTTAGTACTAGTATGTTATACCGTCAGTCAGAGTAGCATTCTGGCACTGCAGTGCCACATAGTTTATAAAATGCACTTAGCCTATACATATGGAGCAGAATTTAGCAATTTGGTAGAATAGTTACGCATTTTGAGGTTTACTGCATTCTTTTCTTATACCTGTGGCTGTTTGTCAGTGTAATTAAGCGTGGAACTTGAGAGGTCCCTTGCGAAGCAATAAAGATATGTCTGCCTGCTGCTGGGTTAGAGGTCCGTGGGCTAGGTTGGAGAAGGCTGATGCATCTGTGCTTTGCAGCTCCATGTGGTGTAAGTAAGCCAGTGGGGTGCTGTTCCTGACCTCATTAGTCCTGTGCAGAACTAAACGTGTACAAATATAAGATAGCTTTCCTTCATTTACTGGAGAAGTTTTTGAGACTGTAGCACTCATTACTACTGCAGTGCGAATCTGGGATGTGTATATCACTGTGATATAACAATTGCTATTACCCTGAAAGTCTGCTTTTTGACTCAGAGGAGTTGAGGGCATGGGACACTCACCTGTTGCACTGTAATTTACTTGCTGGGTGAATGATGGAACAAAAAATAGAAGAGGTGGACTGAAGACCCGTGTTGAAAAGACGAGGTTCTAACCCATGCACCTGCTTTCCAGAAGAGTGTTCCAGGATATGGATGTTCCTGGGATTAATACTGACCTGATGTCATTTTACAGGAATGCAACATGCATGGAACTGAAGATGGAACATGATTCTGTTGCGAGGACAGGTCCTGGGTTTAGTCCCTCATTCCATCTGTTTTTGTTTTAAAAGTTCTTGTATAATTGCTATAAAATTCTATCTTCTTGGCCATAATTGTTGAATTCAGTGCTGTGTTGCCCAGCCACTGAGTACTCCTAAGAGATCAGATACCTCCAAGGAACTGTAGCCCTTGTTTGTCAGGACTGTGTGAATTTTAAAAGGTCTAAAGCAGCCCATAGACATGCTCTCAGCCAAAACATCACTGCTCCTTGGCACATGGCATGGCAGGGACTATTTTGCAATTGTGCCTCAGGAGATGCATGATGATTTTGTGAATCATTTTGTGGAAATTCCATGTGGATAAGCCCTGTGTGCCCCCACCCATTTAGGATAATTTGATTTATTTAAATAACTTCTGTGTGAAATTTTTGTGGGTGGGGGAGACCAAGAATTTTGTGTGGGTATGTTATCCGCTTATCACAACAGTTACTGAAAATGTAGTCCAAGCATCAGTAAAAGAATGTAGGCAAGAGACAACTGTGGGGAGGTTAGCAGTTTAGAGAATTTCTGCTGTAAAAGCTTCAATATTTTTAATCTTTAAACCAGAACTTCTGTGTTTTCTTCTTAAGCTTTCCCAAGCAATAAAAATGTTATATATATATAAAAAAATCTTTGCAGTACAAATAAATGTCAATGAGTTTGTTCAAGTGCAAAATATAATGCAAAAAATGGAGGGAGATTTTACATTTTTTATAGCAGGTCAAGATACTGCGCAAAAGTCACAAAGTGAGTAGTCATTGAAGAGATGGCATCTTTTAAAAGAAAACTTTCTGATTCTGAAGTGAATTTCCTTCCCTTCCCTCTACCTTTTTTCCCTTTCCCCTTTCCTCTGGAAAGCTATCACCAGATTTTGGTCTCACAGCCTAACAGGTAGATTTGATGATCATCCTGGTGGTATTTTCAAAAATACTTGTACAACTCCAGAGCAGAAGTTACACTGAAAATCATTGGCTTGTGGTACTTACTCATATAGTCCCTTTTGAAAACTGCACTCTGCAGTTTTGAGAGTTCTCTTAATTTGGAGGCTCACCACTTTTTTGCTGATCTCCCAGCATTTACTTTTAATTCTGAATGGAGAATCTGACCCTGAATTATGTGGAAAAATGTGATTCCTAGATGAACAGATCCATTGGTCGCTGTACTCTGGGAGTGAGAAGAGAGTGTAGCAGAAAATGGGTGCTAGGATTTCTTGTGGTGGTACTGGGAAGGGGGGGAATCTTAACATGCGGACTTGTGGACAAAGTTTTAACTTGATTAAAATGAGGGGAGAGACTTGCTGTTGTTTAAGTAGGGCAAGATTCAGTTAGTTTTTGTTGAGATTTCTGGAGAGGGAGAAGACAAAAAGGGGGAACTTTGAGTATACTCATCAGGGACTGAAAAAACAGGGATTGTTTTTTAACAAGTCACGATAAAATTTGAAACCGACCTTTTTTTGTCCATCCCTTCAAAGACACTGCAATTTGAAAAAGCTCTACTGAAATTTTTCATTATGCTTTGCTTTTCCTTACTCTTAGGTGAGGTTGTATTAGTCCGTAGATACCAGAATTTGCCACTGGTGCACTTAGACAATGAAAACTGTGTCTAGACTGAAAGGTGAGGAAGAGACAGACTTGCTGAACCCTTAGAGCTGAATATTGTGTGCTTTGCATCCCCAGCTTTTATCACGTTGGGAGGTCAGGTGTAAATGACCCACACAGTTCTTGGAAGACGCCAGTCCCAAAATGTCTGATGATGGAAAGGATCTACCACATTTGGTGCTACCGATTTCCAGTTTGCTCAGATAATGAGAACATGAGTGCTATAGCTTGAATGTGCTCAAGAGTTTTCCCCCTTCAGAAAGCTAGGGTTGGGATGGTCATTTAGCATAAGTTTGATTTGTTTACAGCATGGTCTTGAGAATGGGCTGAGGTCCCTGCTTATTGTACAATGTGGATATGCTCTGAGTGTGAAAAAAAAGCTGCTGCAGCCTGACTAGATGGCCGAGAAAGGCCTTCATCAAAGTAGGGAGCTGTCATAAATATTAGGTTTTAATATTTCATTCTTGATGAAAAATTCTGAATTTGGTGTATGGCTTGTGAAACTCGCTCTTAAGAACTTCATGTAGTAAGTTAACCTGCCGATCATGCATAGCTGAGAGAGCCTACTGCACATGACAGTGCATGGGCAGAGAAAGATTGCTCTGGTAGGTCGAGAGTGGGACAACAATTTAGGACAGGGTAGGTGTTCAACCTGTAAAATCAGATAGTCCTATGTTGGTAGGATAGAGAAGAAAGACTATGGAGGTAAAACCATCACCTTGGGAAATATAGGTAAGCAAGTCTATGATTCTGGCAGGAAAGCCAGCTGCAAAGTAGAATGGTAGCAAAAAGAGAAACTTTATGGAAACACTCAAACCAGAGCAGCTTCAGAACCCAATTAGCCTTAATTTTTTTTTTATGACTTCCACTCTTAGTTTCAGCCAAAGTTGGCTGTATCGAGGCTTTTCTTATTGTATGTTCATCCGACCTGTGTCAGAAATAAATTTGTGTTGTGTTATTTCTAGTCCAGTTTTGTAGAGGGCCAGAGGATTGTGAAAATATCTAAGAGTTTATTTGGTTTTTAAAACTAAGGTACCAAGCTTCTCCAGATTATTTTTTTTCTTACTTATTTTTTGACAGTATTATGATAGCATTACAGAATGTTGTCTTTTCTGTGAGGTACAGGCTTTGCTTATATATCATATGTACTGACTAGTCAATTCAATAAATGCTTTGAACCAACTATGAAATGGTGATACTTTTATTCTAAATATATTATTTTGATTTCACAGGTGCCTGCATAAATATCACCAACAGCCAGTGCCAAATGCTGCCATATAACTACACCACTATAACTTCAGTTCTTTCCATTGTCAAAAGTATTGAAATGGAAAAGTTCCTGAAGTTCTTCAGTTATCTCAGTCGTCTCAGCTGCTATCAACACATCATGCTGTTTGGCTGTAGTCTTGCTCTTCCTGAATGCATCAGTGACGGTGATGACAGGTATTTGGGAATGAAAATCAGTCAGTGACTAGAGCCAATTGCGGTAAAATACTCTCTGTCTAATCAGACAAGGGAAGATCCAAACTAAGCCTATGACCTTCTCATTGCAAAAATCCTGTCTGTCAAAGCTATTCACAATATTTCTGCCATGATAAGCCAACTGCAATAGAGTTCTCTTAGAAAAAATATTGCCACTGTATGGAATAAAACTGTGGTATTAGGGCAGTCAGGCTTATTTGCTTAAAAAAGGCTGTCCAGAATTCTTATACCTCATTTTCCAATTTGAATGTGCCAAAACGGAATGCTTTGTAACAACAGAAATACATTGGATATTTATCGTATTGGCATAAAGTGTGGTGGCTGTTAGTTAAATTAAACTTCAAATTTTTTCTCTTTTTCTTCAGAAAAGTTAATATTTTAAATATATTTTGTGGTATTAGTTTAGCAGGATGGGTTCAAAGTGACACAAAATATTTTGGAAGCTTAAGAAGTATGTCTTGTTTTCTGTATTTACATAATTAAATAGCATCAGTATCATGTGCATGCACTTTTCATTGAGTTTGTTTTGAGAAAGGATCAGTGAGTTTAACAGCTAACATCAAAATACAGCACAAAAAGGAAAAAAGGAATTATTATTCTTTTAATATGTACACAATCTCTGATGTTTCTAGATGGGGGAAGAGAGAGGATAGAGTTCTTTCTCCTTATTTTCATTTCTCCTTATTTTGAATTTCTCCACTGTGAAACTCAGTGGAAGAGAATATGGCAATTGAATAAGTGATTCAGTTAACATAACAAGAACCAAGAAGCTGAAAGCTGTGCAGTTTAGAAGAGATAGGATGCTTATGAAAAAAGTTCTATGAGGTGAGGTAAGCTGGTCTAAAATATAGTTGCCAATGAAGGGTACAGACCCACTCCAGGCAACGTATGCCTGCCGTTTCCATTGCACCAGAGTGATTCCTGGATTGGCCAATTAAGCTCGCTAAATTGACAGAAAATTAACCCAGATAAAAAGCATACAGATGCTTGTATGGATAGGATTAGGGTGGAGGTAAGGCAGCATGGGTAACGGTGGAACAAGACTGACTGTTAGACTGGCTGAGCTGTTTAATCCAAATACACCTGTGTGTCTTTGTTAGGCTACCGAAAACTATTTTTAATTAACCCAGTTTAATTCAGTGCATGATTAATTACAGCTCCCCCATTCCAATTCAGTGTTACAATTGTTCCAGTTAAAGATCTGGTAACATACAGCCTTAAGCTACCTGCTGTCTCTAGAAATCATAGAACAAAATAAGAAAAGTGTGTTCAGGTAATAAATTGATGTATTTAAATGTTCAACAACAAAAGAGGCCATTTCTCTGTTGCTTCACTTATTCTGCCTTGTTTGGACTTTGACTTTCACAAGCCTTTTGAGAGTGAGTGGTGTGTGTCAAAACTGCAAAGCTCATAAATCAATCAAATAAATAGAGTTTTGAAAGGGTAAGATTTTTACCTTTCCTTTTCTATTTGTTTCCTGAAGACATCTTTCTTGCAGGGCTTATATTATGACAGCTGCCTTGCTAATTTAAAAAGAATAGAAGCTAAACTGAAGTTTGGAACATGCAGGTTTTTGCTGTGGTTTTGGGTGGCAACCAAAATACTTTGAGATTCAAGAGTCAGGGGTTTTATTTGTGTGTGGTGGGTTTTTTTTTTTGTTTGTTTGTTTGTTTTTTCCCCCAGCGGCAACCTTCTCCCATTAATTTTTAATGTCAAAGCTGGAACTGGATTTCCATGTCCTGGTTTACGATCTGGAGGTCACAATGCCTCCCTCTATACTTATTTTAAAACATTTTTCGTGGAAACTGTTCTGGCTTCTGCAGGCTGATTGGGAAGAAAGTCCCATGCGAGACTGTGTATGATGCAGGATTGTATTAGAATCTGACTTCACTTTAAGTAATCGTATGTCTCCAGAAAATGTAGGCTGAGTGGTAGCCACAGGAAGAACTATAAGGGTGGATTCACAAAGTGCTGTTTTGTTCAATCTGGTTTGGTAAACCTGAGTTGTCCTAGTTTAACTTCTGCTTTCTTCTTTAAAGAGAATACTTTTTTCTGTAGGCAACTGAGGGATTTTTGTGATTACTGGTTTTCTTGTAGCACCTAATTATTGCACGCAAACAGATGTATTTCAAAGCCAAGAATAATGACTTGAAGAATCACAGAATCACAGGGGTTGGAAGGGACCTCTGGAGATCATCTAGTCCAACCCCCCTGCCAGAGCAGGTTCACCTAGAGCAGGTTGCACAGGATGGCATCCAGGCGGGTTTTGAAGCATCGTATCTGCGTAAAGTAGTTAACACCCCCACACCCCCACCCCCCATAACTCCTCACCGTGAGATCTTGTCCTAGTTTGAACACGACAAATCTGGAGAAAGCTCTTTGTTGGTATGAAAAACTCTTGGTATAATAGGGGGAAGTTACATTGTATGTGTTGAGTTCAGATACAAAAAAGGAAGAGGCAGAAGAGACAGGTCTGTTTTAGGTCTGTTGAATAGGGGAATCTAGGAAGTAGAAAGGTACTGAAGAAGCAGCAGAAGAGCAACTGTGGAAAGACTCTGACGATAATGAGTGGGGATATGTCCATATTCTGTGGCCCTTTTTGGGGACTATGCTTGTTTTTAACATACAGTATCACACTGACATAGTCACTAGTTCCTCCAGTCAATAACAGCTGTTTCATTCTAATTGCCAGTGCATCTCTGATCATAATTTTTCATCTATTGATATTTCTTTGTTTTATATTGCAATTGTTTCAAATTTATGTAAAGCATAATTTGACAAATGTTGCTAACAGTAGAGAAGAAATGAAACCCGTGTGATGCTCAGATGTCTATTCTTAGGTATTGTCGAGAGAGTCTGTGTTGGCAGCTGCAGCCATGGGAGCAATAATTATAACAATGCTTTACAAGAAGCAACAAGAATGAAAGCTACAAACACTAATCTTTGGCATTCAGTGTGCTGTCATTACAGAGCTTTGCTCTGATATTTAAACTTATGTCTGTTTCACATTATCTTTCATGTGTTTCTAAACATTGTATTCATTAACACTTGAAGGAGATTAAGTTTCTAGGCAGAGAGCATCTTCAGTGTTTGTGTAACACACAATGTGGTTAGGTACCTGGATTTCTGAATACTACCACAATACTGTTGCTCTTCAAAATTGTTCTGTATCTTACTGCAATGAAAATCGTGTGTGGCAGTAAAAAGATACTAATTTAAAAAGCTGTATTTAATTCCAACAACTGGATGTACAATAAGCTAGCCCTGCTCTTTTAAGAAAATATATGATAGTACCTTTAAAATACTTTCCAGTAAAGGTAAAGTTTGAAAGTACAACTAAAATCTGCATGAGAATGGAACATGGAAAGTTGAAGTGCAATAAGACTTTTTGCTTGCTTGTTACTTATAATTTGGATAGTGAGAGACTGTTTGTTTAAAGGCATTATGAAATTTCTTCCTCCTTGGGTGAATGGATGAGATCTTTCCAATACGACTTCAAAATCAGACTTAAGAAACCTATCTTAACAGAGTCTAGCAGCACTGCTAAGAGAACATGACTGAATCCTGAAAAGTAACACCAGTGAGGCAAGAACATCTTACACTAGTTGAGCTGCTTGACTAATGACTTCTAAAACATTAAAGGGAGTAACTTTGTCCTTTTGGGTAGTATTAGTCTGCAACCTGTTACCACCAAATGCAACACTGGTACTTTATTTATTGTAAGAAAGATCTGTGCTCAGAGTTGTTGGTCATGATTAATTGTTTAAGCTAGTGAACATTACCATTGGGAGACACTAAGAGTGGGCCAAAGGTCAGTTACTGCAACGTATTGGATGTTTATTTATAGCAACTCACTTGCATTGGATTCCGCAAGTCCTATGGACTTCAGCTGTTGCATTCGAGAAGAAAAAAAAATATGTGAAAAGAGTTAGTGTGTAGTGTTTTCATTTTTTTGAAAGGAAAAAAGGGTGTATTTTAAAACCAAAATCAATGTAAAATTTAAAGGTTCAAACTCAGTAGAGAAGTGCATAGTGGATCAGCCTATAACTGCATAATGCAAACAGACTCATTGAATAATGCTTTCTAATATTTCTTGCACTCTGTGAATACTCATGTTTCATCAAAAGACTTGGTAAAATAGGCAAGCTATATAAGATCCTGAAGGCCTACGTATGTGGCTTATTTTGGACTTTTTATCATGGGAATAAATGTGAAGGTTATGGAGTCTCATAACACCTCTTCGCTGTCATGCTGTCTTCTAAAGCAGAAACTAATAGTTTGAGTACTTCCACTAATCCTCTGTGTAGAAGTGTATTCCAGAAAGCTGAGGAAATGTCTTCCATTGATAGATCCTCAGAGTCTCAAATCTTTGGAGGTCAAACATAATTAAAGCTCTGCCTAGAAAATAGTATTAGGGCAATGCAAATTAAAAAGTCTAATATACTCTCAAGGTAAAATTCTAATGCACCTTGCATTTCTGTATCTATTTACTCACTATGCTTTTTTTCATGTCAGACATCTTTGAAAATAAAGTTGTGAAGTGGTTGGTCTAAGAGAGTCCATCTGAAATCATGGCTTTTTATGCTGGAAGCTGTACGAACATGCACTGAAGGGGCAGCCTGCTGCCTCTGAAAGTTTATAGCCCAGCTGAGCAAAACAAGTAAAGGATAGGACGATAAACTAATATTCCCACATTAACAGCTAGGGAAGACAAGACTGAGCAAGAAATTTGTAGTAGAGCAGAGAACTGAACCCATAACACTTACATCCTGTGTCTTTAGGTACAATGTTATTCTTCCTCTTGATTAAAGTCTGCAAATTCATTTGACTCTTAATCATTTATTCACTTTAGTTGTGATCTAATACCTAAGAATGTAAAAGGAAAAACCTCTCCACCGTAATTTGACTTTTTGCTTTTTTGATTTTTATTTTCTCTCAGATTCATTCTAAAGGAGAAAATAATGTAATGAAGGGAAAATCCTTTCTTTGTTTTTTAGGCTCTTTCTTACAAAGGAGTTTGTCATGGCAAGTCTAGATGTAACAAGTATTTGTTGTGCTGTAATATCTATGCTACATACAACAGTAGCCAGATAAAGACTTGTAGAAAGCCAAAGAAGTCAGAATAGGGCTACATGGTATGTTGGGGGTGGGAAAAAATTAACTAGTAAAAATTAGATTAATAGGAAAAAGTTTCTAAGTAGTTGTGAATAGTTTGTATGCAGTCAAATATCCCTTGAAGAGCTGCTCTGTTATGACTTATAGTGGCAAATTCAATTTTGTGTTTTTTTTCTTGTACATTGTCCTGATCTATTCTCCCTGATTTATAAAATGGAAGAAATAAAATGTCTCATTTTCATTAAGGACACAAACTAGGATGAAATATTAGGTCCAAAAAACAAATCCAGAAATATGTGTGGTGTCTTTTATTATAAGCTGACAACAGTTTAAAACAAATTTGGGGTAAGGTACAAGGAAGGAGAGGAAGAAAACTTCTTTCAAGTCCTCTTAGAATACGGAAAAGAATCAAACTTCATAGAGTCAGGGATCTCTGTCATGTTTTGTATAACCCGTGAATGAGATCAGTGATATGGCCGGTTTGTTTCCCTTTTCCTGCTTTTGTGAACTGCATTCTAAGCTTATGCATGTTCTTTGTTTCTCCTGCTTACAGTGAAATTAATTTTTATCTGATTTTCTTTTATCACAGTGCATGTTTAGACTTTTTTAAAATAACAAGACATTATATAAAAACTATTTTTTAGAGTTAATTAAGGCTTTTGAAGTGTTTAGGAGGAAAAGTTGACAGAGTCACATAGGTCTTGTTTATATAGCTAAAAAGAATTTTTATTTTAAGACTTTGAACAGGAAGCTATCAGCATACATTTAAGTCAATATCTATAATGCAAAGTCCATAATGGGTTTAAATGTGTATGAATGATATATGAATATGTATGAGTTTGGATAGGCAATCCTGCACTGGCATGCTTCAGTCTTGTTTTAATTTACCTAATTTTGGTAACAAAACCAGGTAAATATGGCAAGACAAAATAGCAGCTGCTAGGAAATCTGGGTAAGCAGTCTGATAGGTAATCTGTGACTGCTATGCTATCTTTTTATAACGCACCTGAGTGGAGATGTCAAATTATAGTTGCACAGACAACTTTGCCATTCTGCAGCTTTTAAGAAGTTGTGAAATTACAGTTTCAGAGCCATTTTTGAAGTAACTCTGTTGAGAAACCTTCTTGGAAGGACATTTAGAATCCCCTATCATAATCCTATCTGCAATGGTTTAGTTAGAATTGGTGCTACCTAATTTAAAAAGTTAAGCTACAGCATTGGTGACGATCACTTACCAGTCCTCTGAGGAAGAAAGCAGGATGATTTTCCCTCCCACTGCCTTGCCTTTTTGTATTCTTCTCATGACTCAATCCAATGTGTTTCTTGAGATGGCCCAAGCACATAGGGTGGAGGCTGCTGTCAGATGCTTATAAAGTGGCTACCAGTTGTTGCCCAAGTTTGCAGTATGGCTTTTTACACCCTGTGGGAATTGCTTCATCCTTTTAATACGCTTTCTTTTTGATGGTGTCGCTTTAAGACCAAGCAAGTTAACATGACTCTAAGAGGCTATTCCAGATGAAGTTTTGGCAATGGTTGTCCATCAAGGAGATCCATCAATTCTATTCATCGGCCTTGAAACAGAAGATTATAAACTTCAACTTTTTAATCATGAATAAAGCAGAGGTGATATTCAATGGATGAAGTGAAGTGAAGCAAAGGTTCTGGAGCACAAGTCTTATGAAGAATGGCTGAGGGAACTAGGGTTGTTTGGCCTGGAGAAGAGGAGGCTGAGGGGAGACCTTATTGCTCTCTACAACTACCTGAAAGGACATTGTAGTGAGGTGGGGGTCGGTCTCTTCTCCGAAGTAACAGGCGATAGGACAAGAGGAAATGGCCTCAAGTTTCACCAGGGGAGGTTTAGATTGGATATTAGGAAAAAATTTTTCACTGAAAGAGTTATCAAACATCGGAACAGGCTGCCCAGGGAAGCGGTTGAGTCACCGTCCCTGGAAGTATTTAAAAGATGTGTAGATGTGGTGATTAGGGACATGGTTT
This sequence comes from Burhinus bistriatus, assembly GCA_013397275.1. Lineage (NCBI taxonomy): Eukaryota > Metazoa > Chordata > Aves > Charadriiformes > Burhinidae > Burhinus > Burhinus bistriatus. The sequence continues at coordinate 85,336 of VYXH01011018.1, read as the reverse complement.
AGTGGTAACTTGGCAGTGTTATGGTTAACAGTTGGACTTGATGATCTTAAAGGTCTTTTCCAACCTAAATGATTCTATGATTCTAAGTGCTTTATATCTCAAATGTTTGAAATCACATGTGTTTTGTTTTAAATATTGCCATGTCTTGGCTTTGAGCCCTTGAGAATCCAACAGACTGATTATGTACAAGAAAACACACTGTTGTAAAATCTGTCATTGAATACATAACTGAGTCATAATCCAGCCTTCAGTTTTCAAGTCTAGTTGTGGTTCATGTAAGCACAATTGTGACTTGAACCACACAACCTCAGAGATCTAGCTAATGAAAAACATGTATAGTCAAATCCTGTCAGAAGTGAACACAAAAATTGGAGAGGAAGAGAGTGTGATAAAGTTGTGAATGCTTGCCCACACGAATAGTGTGCTCTATCTGCCACTGTTATTCATTTTTGTGTCTTTCATTCTTGATGTAACGGATTCTACAATGGAAATTGATATAATTGTTACTGTTTAGCAGAAAAACTGAGGAACACACAGGGTGTGTGTTACTTGAGAGGCCCAGAATAGCAGAACAAGTGAATACTTTTTTCTTTCATTGTGCTCTTTGTGCCAGTCAATATGCCTTCCAATAGCTGTAATTTCACCAATAATTATAATAATAGTAATTGCATGGTCTAATTCTTTCAGACGTAAAACGTTAAGGATAGAGTTGCTAATGGCAGATAGTCAACATGCCATGAGAAACATTTATTAAAGTGTTTCCTGCACTTCCTACTCAGTTTCAGCTCCAGTCTACCCTCAAATTGATAATGCACGAATTCAAGGTGAAATAGAACTGATTTACAGCAACAAGAGAGTGAAATGGTTGCAGGTGTAATGCACGGGATAGAGATTCAAAGCAGTAAAAATGTCTGCTTAAGATATCTGTAAAATAGCACTAAAGCATTCCTGTGTACTTTTGGAAATATTTATGTACAATAACAGATACCATATGCAAGGTCTTGATTGAAACCATGTTTCGGTGAATGTACTGAACATACCTGAATTCTTTTCCTAAATAAAAGGACAGTGAATCAAATCAGAGATAGTTCAAACAGAAAATTGAATAAGTAATAAATGGATACATATGAACAAGGAAAATCTACAGTATGCAGACTCAGAAAGCAACAAGAGTATTTGCACAGAGAAAGGAATTAGAAGAAAAAAAATGCTCAAACCCCAACTCCCACTCTGAGGAAAGATAATTGTTCAAGAAACAAAATTTGATTTCTGCTGTCCTATGACTAGAACTTGTTCTTCATGAGATGCAAGTAAGATGTTGAGTTAATAAACAGTTCGTTTATATCTGACTTCAAAGAAAGGAATGCTCCCATATTTCTGAAAGGTTGGCATTGACCAGCTTGCCAAGAAAGAAAAGAAACAGCATTCAAGAAGAAGCATTTCTGAAGATAAATCTTTCTTCTCAATGCAGCCTGTATTGCTCATGAATAATTTCATATTTCATGAGTTCTTTTATTAACATTGTGTAACTGTTACTTATAAGGCAGAAAAAAATGTGCTAACAAGAACATAACACTTTGCATTGTCTCTCAGAAGTCAGACCTTGAAGTCTACATGTCATACGCATCACCTGAGGAGCTATTACTACTTGGTCCCAAGCTGAGACAGTATAAAGGTGACAAATACAAAGTTTGGTTTTGCAGTGAGTGCTAGGGAAAGTATAGGTAATGATGTGGCATTGACCAAAATGCCTATATCTAAAGTTGATTAACATGTTTTCTTTGAGGACCATTACTCCAGATGTTTATAATTTTGGAAAGGGAAAAAAAAAGCACCATTTCAAAATTTTTATACCTAGTATCTGTTCTGCGCAAAAACAGAAAGAAAAAATGGGTTGCTTGTGAAAAATTGTTCCTGTAATCACCAAGAGTTCCTAGTATCTCCAAGTATTCGAGCAATGGAACTTGAAATTTGGCAGGGAGTTTGCTCTAATAAGTGGTAAGCTCTTTATCATGGCTGTTGGAAGCTAGGAAGGTAAAGGAAAGTAGAAGAGAAAATGTGTTTACTTTAGGGGAACTTCTGTTTATGAAGTTCATGTACCTATGGATATACCTACAGAAGTTAATCCCCAAATTTTGGCTTACACGTCTCTGAAAAATCATAGAGTCTCTGAAAGCTTCTGTATCAATGTCATGGCTCAACTAATGTGGATGGGCCTAAGGAAGACTCCCCATGTCACTCACCCTCCCAATAGCTAGGGGTAGCACTGGAGCTAGGTACAGGCCCTTACATAAAAGGGCCTGAAAGTGAGTCTGTGATGCCAAACTCTTTTACAGTAATGTGCCAGTAGATGGCAGATGCAGTGTAAGGGAAGGACAAACCCGGGACATGATACAGAGAAAGCAGGACAGAGAAATTAGATGCTGGAGAGAATGTTTTCCCCCCATTCAGAGAACTATCATTTCCCTGCCCACAAATAAAGGCTATTCACAATTACGGGTATGTATAGTTTGTAAAGAAGTCAATATACAGAAGGAAGGGATTGCTTAAGAAATGAATTAAAAAATTAAAAGCTAGAAAAGTCATATAGAGATACAGGCAATGGCATCCTACGTTGGCCAGAATGATGTCTGTGGTCCAGTGGGTGTGTGTGAAGCCAGCTTTTGCCATAGCAGGCAGCATCAAAATTGCACGCAGTGTTTCACCCTCTTCACTGATCTAATGTACTGACCATGAAAACTTTTCCAAATCACAGAAAAATCTTCTTTCAAAGTGCGTGTTGGGGCTAATTATGGATAGACCAGAGTTAAAAGGTTATCAAGCAGAGAAACATTTTTGAGAACAAGCTGGGCATGGGAATGTCCCTTTGAAAACATATTTCACAATGCTGCTCAGGGGAGTTAAGAGAAGGGAAGGAGGCAGAAAAGAAAATCGGGGGGACTGGTTATTTTCTGAATGCATATTTTACTGATTGATTGCCTCCGGCCCTGTTGACCTAAGGGTTTGCTGTGTGTATTATCTACTATAAGCTGTGGTTTCTGGGTTCTAAGTTGGTATGTTAACTAGGGATTTCAGGTCATCCTCCTACACATGCAATATATTATGACTTATAAATAAATACTGATCATTTAAGTAGTTGAAATCATTGTTTACAACACATCATAAAATGAACATGGCTTTTTGTTCATGTTTGTTTGACAATATATCTGCTAGGAAAACATACTTTGTTTTTACAAAATGAGGTTTATTTCATTTAGTAAATTGCAATAATTGTAGCACAGGAGCTTTTAGTACAACCTTGCATTTTCACAAACATCGCAGGACTATTAACACTGATAGTTTGCTATGAGAATTGTACACCTGGAATCAAAACCAGAAAGGTATAGATGAGGGAACATTTTATCTTACTATAGCAAAACTCCTCCAGTAGGTATGAGTATACTGTTTTGTGTAGAAGTTAATAAACAGAAAGGTTTTGGATTGAACAGTGATTAAAGGATTCTCCAAGAATTCATATACTTTTCAGCTCATGTTTAGCCTCTTTTAGTGCCTAGTTTATTAACAAATAACTTTTAAACCATCTGCAGTTAAAAAGTAATGAGAGTTCAGTTAGTGAGACATATTAACCTCTCATAAGTTTGTCTCTCCTATGAGAAGTTATTGTCACCCTGCTGGAGACCATAGTGCTAAGTACCATACTGCTCACAGGCTGAGCAGGACAGGCCAATTAGAATCACAGGATCACACAGGTGGGAAGGGACCTCTGGAGCTCTTCTAGTCCACCCCCTTGCTCAGATCAGGGCCAGCTTTAAAGATGGATGAGGTTGCTCAGGGCCATTTCCGATTGAGTTTTGAGTATCTCTAAGGATGGAGGTTCCACAGCCTCTCTGGAGAGCCATGTTCCAGACCACTGTTTCATGGTAGATTTTAAGTTAATATAACTTGGTAGTGCTGTTGAAAGAATCAGTCTTATCTTATTTCCCTGCTTGTTATTCCCCAGCTCAGCAGTGCCCTTTCTGTGTTCTGGCAGGAGTGTTTGTTCAGCTCCATGACATACTGGATCAGGAAACTGATCTGAATTACATTGGGAGGGACTGATCCGATTCATTGTGTAACAGCATGAATCACAGCATGGTGGTGGTTCAAAGGGACCTTCAGAGATCATCTAGTCCAACCCCACCTGCCAAAGCAGGTTCACCTACAGCAGGTTGGACAGGAACGCATCCAGGCGGGTTTTGAATATCTCCAGAGAAGGACAGTCCACAAGCTCTCTGGGCAGCCTGTTCCAGTGCTCTGCCACCCTCAAAGGAAAGAAGTTTCTCCTCATGTTGAGATGGAATTTCCTGTGTTCCAGCTTGTGCCCATTGCCCCTTGTCCTGTCACCAGGCACCACTGAAAAGTGTCTGGCCCCACCCTCTTGACACCTGCCCTTTGGATATTTATAAGCATTGATGAGATCAATCATGAAGTGTCATGCTGGCACAAAGAGGGACGGAAGAGAGGTGAGGAGAGGTTCAGAAGCCAGGCTGAGGAGGGGTAGGACAGCATCTTTATTTCGACGACATCTGCTCCTGCTGGCTTGAAGTCTTTGTGAAACAACTTTAATGCGAGGAAGCAGCATGATAATGGATTAACAATGAATTTCTATGTGATGGAGAGGAGCCTAGAGTGTAAATGCATGATAAATGTGTCTGTGATTCTTTAGGATTCCTGACAAGATGCAGCTTAAAATTTTTAACTTAGGCTGATTCTTGAGGTCTTCCTTTCAACATTGCTCTGAAGTGCACAGGGAAGCACGAGTTCTGGAAAGCTACGTGAAATTAAGGGTACCTATCACAGTGATCTGTGGAAATGGGAGGCTGTCCCTTAGGCACAATGTTGTTTTGGGTGCCTTTATTATCCTGGTCATACAAATAGAGCAGCTGTGCAGTGTGTGATTTATTCAATGTTACTCCAGAATTTCTGTATCAATGCTGTGGTTGAAATAGCTTTGTGTGATTCAGAGGACTTCCATTTCACTGTGACTTATCTTTGCTAAGTGTGAATTTTGTTTGCCAACATCAGAAGATCTTGTAATCTGAATTCTCAGGCATATTAGGAGCTTCATTTTTGTGAGAGACATTTCTATAGAGTAAACTAAATCAACAGTATGTTCAGCATTTGCATGATAAATATCAGGCGAGAATTTTCCGAAATTTGACTTTTTTTAGGAGAAGTTTTGGCAGATGGTACATTGTAAAAATAGCTCATAATTGTAGCAATATTCTTAGTAATANGTCCTTCTTATGTTGGGGCTCCAGAGCTGGACACAGTATTCCAGGTGGGGTCTCACGAGAGCAGAGTAGAGGGGCAGAATCACCTCCCTCAACCTGCTGGCCACGCTTCTTTTGATGCAGCCCAAGGATATGGTTGGCCTTCTGGGCTGTGAGCGCACATTGCCGGCTCATGTTGAGTGGTTCCTGGCTGAACTATAATTCTGATGAATTAATTTACTAAATCTCTTCCCTTTTCACTGTCGTGTTTGAATCAAGTGATGGGATCAGTAAGAGAAATCTTGAAGGGCTGGCTGCTTTAGTCCGGACAGATCCTCTCAGCTGATTATGGTCATGATACAAAACATGTTAAATCATTTTGCTAGCTTCTTTGTGGTAACAATTTCAATGCTATATGGCAAAATTTATGTAGCACTGCCTAGAACAGAGAAAGTGCTTCTGCTGTACAGGGTATACATTAGGTGGTTTTGATTGTTATGGTATTGTAAGCTCAGCTGTGACATATGGTGCTGTCATATCCAGAAAGTGACTGAACGGTTGGAGTGGATTTCTGAATTTCTCTTCGTTGCTGATTCCAGATAGAAATGACTCCTTATTTTAGTCAAAATAATATATCTGGGTTTTGTCTACAAAATAAATTATTACACTGACTAAAAATTCTAATCTGCATCGTAGAAACTGTACGTGTCCATCCTTATGGATATCAGCTGAGTTTGGCCACATTGTCCGAAGAGTGTTGCTAGGCCTGAAAGAGATGTTAGATTCAACAGCAGCTGCTGCCTCCTTTATTCATTTCTGGATGGATAAGACGAGTCTTTTTAATCTAATGGTATCTTTGGATTTGTTCCCAGTTCCACTTTCACTGGAATCAGGAATTTGTATTTCCTTCCTCTGCCTGAACAGCCTTCAGAGTTCTGTGTGAGTTCTTTGTTAGGTATGGTACTCTTGGATATCAGTGATCTGTTCTAAGACTTTTGCAAGCGTAACTCTTTAGCTGTCTCTTTTCTGTTGCCACCAGATATGGCAACTATTAAGGAATAGTTAATTGGACCTGCAATTTTTAGGGGAAAATATAGAAGGCATCTGTGTGGACCCACAGAACAGATTCCAGTCCAATTTTTTCATCTTACTTGGTTTTGAGACTTTCATGTTCTCATAGCCTATAAACAGATTGCATGCTCTTCCACGCTGCAGGCAATCCATTCAGTATCTCCATCTTTTTCATTCTCATTGTATAAACCAGGCTTTTTTCATTCTCTTGGAAAGGGCATTTCTCTTGTGGCTCATCTGTAATTGCCAGCCTCATGACAGCAGATCAAATATTCACGAGCGTATGAGTGAGAACTGGCTTTCAGCACTAGCTGTAAATCCTTCTACTCAGTCCCTGCAGGGCAGATGAGTGGGCATCTACCAGCAATTCAGCCAATTAATAATCGGCATAAATTTCATGCAAACATCTGGAACCATTCTTCAGTCTCCCACCTCAGGGGAACTGAGCTGCTGCCTTTTGCCAGGATCACCTCTGAGGCCTTTTTTCTCCTTTAAGATGTTAGGTGTTCCTCAGACTGTGGGTCCTATGTAGTCCTTTTATAGGTTAATTATGCATCTTTGTACTTGTACACAGGAACCTGCTTCATGAAAACAGTACATGCATTTGAGCTAAAACAAGGTGGGAAGTCAGAAACATACGTGTAGCTAGCTCTGCATTCAGTACTACAAAGCGTTGCATGGAGTTGAGGCTCCTTCCCTAGATGTTGATGTATGGATTCAATATAATTTTGTTAAGTGAAATAACCACAAAAATCTAAAATAATCTTGCTTTCTTTTCAGATTTTATTACTATGTAAAGAAGCAAATTTCAGATTTAAACCAATCTCTGGAGACAATATAGAAAAGAAAATGCACTCTTTCCAAATAACTTGCAAGATAAAGATGAAAACTGAACAATGAAAGACAAAAATACATTATTTTCTTGATTATGGGAAACTGAAACTTTAAACAGCCCATTTATTTACAAATCCATGAATCAAAAAGTAGTATTGAGATTTTTATGAGCTTGCCTCATATAGCTCTATTCAGTGGCTCTGAATATGCTGCTCTGCATGTTGGACTGCTGTGAGAGGGTACAGAGAAAGATTTCACAAGAACTGTCACTCTAAAAAGCTCTAATGCTGGGTGTGGGTGTTTGCTCTACTGTAGAAACTTCCTTCTGTGACATTTATATTCTGTGGAAGTCTTTATTGGTAGAAAATCCTGAAAAGTATTAATGACAATTAGAACTAACAGTGTCTGGTGTGTCAGCTTGTCACTTCAACTTGTTTGACTTCAGGACTGAAGAAACACAAAGGATAATCTCAGTTTTCTTCTTCCCATAATTTCTGCATGTTTCCTGGGTTTTTCAGCTTGTCCCCCCAGACCCTGCAGTCTCTCACAATTGAAATACGTATTCCTTTATTCTGCCTTAGACCTCAGATCTGTCATCATTCTTAGCCTGTGTGCCTATGAATGATACAGTGGATTACAGTGCAGTGCTCTATAGCAAGGTTGTAGTATGATTAATATTTCCTCTGGTATCCATGCCAGTTTAAACTTTTCCTTAAATGGATTTGGCTGAAAAAAAAAAGATCCAGCTAAATGCCCTACAGTTGTTTTTAACTTGACTCAGTACCTGAATATGACTCACTGTGTGGCCACAGAAACAGTTATCCTGGAACAACTGAAGGCATGGAGTTGGGGAAAGAACAGCAATGAGGACTAGCAGTAGTCAAAAATGTTCATCAGTCTGCCTTCGGTCAGGTTGTCTACTGAACCGCAAATATGACCTTTAGCCAGAGCAGGTGCAGTCAACAACTGTGTGTTCTAAGACTGATCTTCGTGCTGTATTTTCAGCTCTGGTATACTGACTTCATTTATAACCTCTTGCAAGTCGTTTACCCTCAATTGTTTTAATCTGTAAAATTGCAATAATGAATTTCTCAATAGGGCATGGCTGTGGCAGTGCTTTTACCAGGGGAGATACTAATGTGAAGACAAAAAGAAATGCCACAGAAAATAATGAGCACTAGATATACTATAGAATTTACCAGATTGAATGGAAAGTCCCTGCAGGATGGTTAGTGGTGTATTTTATGTAATGCTTTTGTCAGCTTTAGCAATTTCTACCTCTCCCTCTCCTGACAGCTTATTTCTGCTTTGCCTGTATCCCATTGGCAGGCCAATTCAGTTGTCAGATGAGAAAAAATAATACTTTTTTCTTTTTTTTTTTGGTCACAGTACTTTTCAGCCAAATCAGTTACTTGACCTGGCTTACTGTGGAGCCTACAAACAGCTGTTATTGCAAAACTGAAAGCAACACAGAAACAGATACGGGTATTTGGGAACAATAGCTGCATATGCTGCTGCTGCTGCTTCCAGAAAAGACATATCAAGAGCCATTGCCTCAGTGGCTGCTGAGTTTGAGAGCCAGACCCTTGAGCTACCTTGAACAATTGTTCCTTAGAAAATCTGTTAAATTCTGCAGCAAGAGGAAAATAGTTGCCTAAAGGATCTTCCCTCTCCTTGCTGCTTCTTGCAACGCATCTTCTTTGGTAATTTCTGATACTCAAAACAACCACTTAAGTGACTTACAGAGTCTACTGATGAGCGCTGTGCATGGTAATGTGATTGCAAAGAAGAAGAAGTCAGTATTACAGAAGAAATAATTTCTGAAAATAGTTCATCTAAAAATGTAAAACGTCTTTAAATGAGTAATAAGGACTAGATCCATGTAGGATTATAATCAGGCAATTTGAATTCCAATTTAAGTGAACTCTAGGTGATTGGCATGAAGAGGAAGTCAGATCATCTGCTGTCAGGCAGTGTGCAACCTCTTTAGAAGCTTAAAATCAGTTAACATAATAGTTTTAGAGCATACACTGTATTGCATATATCTGCTTTAATGAATATTTGATATAAAACTCTTGATAAATAGCTTCTCTAAAGAGACCTTATGCAAATTAAAACCCCTTATTTATTCCCTTTACCCTTAATATACTTTGTAATAAACTGTAAAGAACATTTTTTATTTCTTTTGGTGCCATACGATTGTTAATGTTGATATTTCTGTGCAGCTGAGCTAACTGAAGTGTGAACTCAAGTGTGGGGAAATCAACCACAAAGTTAAAAGTATGTCACATATCTGTTCTTTCATCAAACTCTATCTTCAGCAAGAGTTTTTTCCATGAATATCCTGAAGAGCAGAATCGCACCCTAATCGCACCTGCTTCTGTGCCTGCCACTGGCGCCAAATAAATTATGCTAAGATTGCCATAGACCTGCCAGTTTATTTTTAAAATGATTGGTCTCTAAGTAGCTGTAAATAAGACTAATCAAGATGGAGATTTTTAATCATCTTTTCATCCTTCAGTAGATTAAGCAATATGTCCATGCTAAACTTGATCATTATCCAGAAATATTTAATTTATGGAGCACACATGACTGAACATTGAAACTGGGCCAAATACTGCAGTAATTGCTGGATAATCCTATGTTTTCTGGTTTGTCAGAGCTTCTCTAGAGACTGCAAATTCTGCTTAGCTTATTTAATCACTATGCAGTTGTCGTTTAGAAGCCTAGTAATTTCTAAATTATTACTATGCTGTGTATATATGCAAACATTTACACTGCATCGTAACATTCAAATGGTGGACTGCATAAGCTAAACAAAGGAGTTGAATTGTGATTTTCTTGTATAGATGTAAACAGTTTTAATATGCAGATGAATCTGCATATTAAAATGACTCATCTAACATCTGTAGAAACTTTTTAACTATCATATGTAAATATAACTGAGCAGTTATATTTTAATACAACTTTTTACTGTTATTTGTAAAATTTCCATATAAATTAATTGGAAACAATGAACCATATATTGAACTTTGCTACAGTTACATTTGAAGAAATGAGCATATTCATACTTTTATTACCTGATGGCTATATGTCAGGCTCTAGCTGCAGTCTGGTGCTTTGGAAGTTAATGATTTAGGTGTGGGTTGAGGAGAACGTGGATCATATGGAATACTTCATGGTTGTATAAAACTTCATCTGAGAGTCTCCAAGAACTGTTTGTGTTTTTTTTTTCAAATAGCAGTCACATTTGTACAAGTCCTAAGAGCAGTATAAATTTGGTTAGCTGTGGTAAACTCAAGTACATATCAGTCATGGACTGGTTAAATTCAACTAACGTCCCTGCTATCACTTCTTTGGAAAAAAAAAGTCAGCAGAATATACTGCCTTCAGATTACTACTTGTGATCATCAGGTATGCTCCATTGGACCAGTGGGAACCATTTACAGTTAATGAGGTAGAATCACTGCTTATGTTGCTTTTCACTGTAATGTAATTTTTTAGTGTATTGTGTGTTTTCCTAAAAAATAAACAAAATTAATTCTCAGCATGTCAGTCTGACTAAATCAGCAAATAGACCAAATTAATACTCCATGTGTTATGGTTTGGGCCCTCAAACCAGGACACCATGTTAATTATGTGGCATCTTATTTCTTACAGATACTTTGGAACTCAAGCTCCTTCCATAATAAGTACCGGCTTTTCTTTTGGCATTTTCTGTATTAAGGAGCCTCTCTTAAACCAGTGGATCATGTGAATACCTCTATCCACATGTGATTATGCTAATACATTTTAGAAGTAGTAGATTAGTTAAAAATGAGAAGTTAAAAACATCCAAAACCCTAAACAAAAGTGACTGGAGGCAGTCACTAGACTTGCCAAATCCCCTTTATTTAGGGAGTTTCTCAGGCTCCGGTCAGGAGGCAGTGATGTCTACTGCAGAGCTCTTGCTGTGCCCTTTCTTTCCCTCCATATCGAATAGGTCCTGTAAAAAACAGAAGAGTATTTTAGAACATCTTTATCTGAAGAGCTGTTACAGGTCAGATAGTAAACTTTTAATTTGCCAGTACAATGTGCAGAACTAATAAGTGGCAGCTCTTCCTGTCATCAGGAGGGACCATTTGTTCTTGGTTTTGTACACAGCCAGATATGTGCTTTATGGTGCTGAAATTTTCTGCCTTCAACACATCCCAATCTGGTGGTGAAAAGTACTATTTTAGAATGTATCTGCTTCTTTCCAGGCAACAAGTAAGCTGCCAGCTAGGAAGCTGCAAGAGACAGTTTTAGAGATAAAGGTCCTTGGCTTGTTTCTGAGATAACTTCAGTACTGCAGCATGTAAAGTGCATTGTGTAGAAGTCCTTAGCATTACATGGAGAATATATCTCTAAAGATACCTGTTTTAAAGCAGTGATTTCAACTACAGTATGTAATGAACTCGGTAACAACAGTGGCAGCTCATTCCTCTTGTTAGATACTAAGCAGAGAAGCAACCCTACTGATTTCAGAATACTTATGCAAGTGAATATTTTCCTTTACACCAGTTTCTTCATGTTACCACTAGTAGTCAGGCAGCTCTGGCAGCTTTTTATTCCTTGCTTGTGGGGTTTGCTGCTGTATCACACGGTTGCTAATAGTACTGTGTTTTTCTCTGTTACTGTAAAATGAAACACTAAGTATGGGAACTGTTGGGTACTGTGGGCTTTTTCACTTCAGGCCACTTACTTGTGCCTGCACATGGAGTTCTAGCCACGTTTTTGGGGTGGGCAGGTACAAACAAGAGTCAGACACAAGGAGAAAGATGATATAATCTAAGTGGATTGTATCATATGAGGAAAAATATATTTTCTATGGCATTATGAATGGTTATAAATGAAGCAAAATAGCATTTGCTAAATCCCAAAAGGTTCTGCAGTAATTTAGATATAAACTGCAAAGAGTTGTGTTGAAAATTTAATCAGTGTAAGGGTACAGGACACAACATGTTAGATATAGTATGTGGGATCTAAATGTGGCCTCGATGTGAAGCCACAAAATGAAGTGCAGGCTGACAATGATCCCCAAGATGCAAATGTGAGTGACGGATTGACTATTTCTTAAAATAGCCCTTTGTTCCTTCCCAAACACTAAGGAGATTCTGTATCCTTACAGTAAAGAATATGGTAAGGATTCAGAGTCATGCATTTATATTTTTGCAATAAATTAGCTATTTCAAGTATGACAACTTTCATTAATGACTAGACTTACTATAATCTTTAAGTAAAATTATATTTAGAAGTGTCTCTGCATGTGTCTGTGTGTTTGTGGTTTTAGATGTATTTATTTCTGAAACCTCAAACAACATATCAGAATACTGAATTGTTCTTGGCTAGGTGATTTATTTTCTTTTGGGTATCTACTTCCGTTATAGTTCTTCAAGTTGTTTCCAAATTCCAGTAACATCAAGAATTTGCACTTAGCCCAACATTATGAAAAATTTTAGTATATTCAGTTCCTTCCTTTCCCATTATATACTGACTGTGTACTCGTGTGATTCAGGTGGGGATACTGTTGGCCTGCTTTGCTGCCAGGACACGGTGCTGGGTTATGCCTAGCTTGCTGTCTACCAAGACCCTCAGGTTGTTTTCAGCAGAGCTGCTCCCCAGTCAGTCAGTATCCAGCCTGCATCATTACAGTGGGTTCTTTCTTCCCAAGTGCAGGACTCATCCTTGTTAAGTTTCATAAAGTTCTTCTTGGCCCATTCTTCCAGCCTGTCTAGGTCCCTCTGAATGGCAGCATCTACCATCTACATTGATTGCCTCCCACAGTTTGGTGTCATCTGCAAACTTGAGAAGAGCACACTTCGTCACCTCTTCCAGGTCCTTGATAAAGATGTCAAACAGAACAGATCTCAGTACTACATATCTCGTTATTTTATCATAACGGGCAGTCAGGCTGGTCAGCCATGATTTACCATTCATAAATCTACGCTGACTGTTTGATCATCATCTTCTGGTGCCCCGAAATGTGTTCAGGGAGGACTTACTCTGTGAGTTTCCTTGGGACTATATCAGGCTGATATAGTCAGCCTGACCTTTTTGGCCTTTTTTTGAAGGTGGATGCAACATTTGCCATTTTTTCATTGTGAGCAACCTCCCGTGATGTCCATGACCTTTCAGAGATGACAGAGATAGGCCTTGCAAGAGCAGTGGACAGTTTGCTCAGCACCTTTTGATGCAGCCTCTTGGGTCCCATGGACTTGTATGGGTGAAGTTCTCTCAAGCATTTCTGAATGTGTCAGTTGTTTCTGTAAGAGAGCCATACTTAACAATTACATGTATTTCTAGGTCTCTGTACATGTTATTCACTCCATTGCGAGTTGGTTGACCTTTTCCACTTTAAGCAGTTTTGTTTCCTTTCAAAATATTGTGTCAAATCACCTTCCAGATCAATGTAATGTTTGTTTAGCTGAAATTCAATTACATCACTTCCTCTATGGAGTCTTTCTGGAATTTAATGGTCATGATAAGAAAGTCATGTGTGGTATTGGTGGTGGCAGCTCACGATTATGATAAAGGATATAATTGTTTAAGTACAAGTAACTCTGTGATTGTGTTTATTTACAGTGCTGTTGATGGTCTCAGCAGATAACCCTGAAGTTATAGACAGTGAAAACAGTGGACATTCTTGACTGTATATCTAAATTAGATAAGAAAATGAATAAAAACAAAGGCATGCCTTCCCAGTCCTGGTGTTCACTGTTTTAAAAAAATAAGTATAGTGTAGAATAAAATATTATATTATAAAGTAGAGGTATCATTAACATATAATAAATACACATTAAGTGGACATGCTAATCATATTTTAAACATTGCATATTTTAGAAATTCATCATTCTTTTTCCTGAATGACAAAACATTGATTTCAAACTAAGTAAAAAATTACAAGCCAGTAATGCATAATAATGCTTTCAAAAAACTGACATTTTACTTGTAAGTCAGAGCCAGAGTTACATTTTTTCATTATATTCGTAGGAATAAGTACCCTAATTTTAATTATGCCTGAGAAAACTTGAACTGTTTTAAATGTGAGTGAGATCTTTCCTGCTTAGAGCATGTATGCAACTTCTGCTTTTTGGTCCTTGATTCATAGGTTATGAATATACATTAGCTTCTCAGTCTTCTGCTGGTAAATTTTTATAATATTTTAAGAAATGCTATAAGCACTACAGTAAATTCGAGGATGGAATCCACATGTTGAGAAAATGTAGTGATGAGGCATTGGGTACTTATATGAGAGATCTTTTTTGCCACTTATATATGTTCTTGCTGTTACCTCATCCAGAAGGCTGACGTAATCTTCTGGCAAAGACCACTCAGATGTCTTGTCTTTCCTACTGTATATCCAGGCCTCTCTTCCTAATTTTTGGTAGTTATGACACATTGTCTAGCTCTAGAGGTTATTGAAGGCTATCATGCTGTCAAGGTAGAGTTTCGATATTTATTCACTGTGAACAGGTTGGTGTTAGTAGATGCCACCATCTGGCTGCGTTACTGCTTCTGCTTTCCAGCAAGAAGACTTGGGTCTTTTTGACTTACCAGTCATACAGATGAGAAAAGTGTTTGTATAGGCAGGCAGTGTGTCTCATTTGGGCTGTGTTTGCTTGTGTGTGGACTTTCAGATGCAATTGCACCTGCTTGCTGAGATGCTTTCCTCCACTGTGCTCCAGTGATAACTTATGTTACTCTGTTTGACAGCTCGCTCAGGTAAACGAAGTGCTCCCACAGATGGTGCCAATCCTTGCTGGGAAAGGCATTGAACAGTTCTTTATAGCTAAGACTAATGTTGACTATGCTAGAGCTTTTCCTCTGCTCCTCCAAAATGGTTTTCAGATAAAAGGTTAGTGGGAGCTGGCAGAAAAGCAGAGAACTGTATGTGTGGATATTCAGTTAATCCTTTCTTTGTGCATTACACTGCAGTAGTCTATCCTGAATTACAGCTGCCACATACCAACTAACTTACCTGAGGCTTCTTTGAAATTTCTTGTCGTTTCAAGTCTTGACTAACTTGGCTAGTGTTGTGTTACCTGTAGTCTTGTAACTTTACTTCTTTTATCCTTTTCCAGATCTATAGTAAACATGTTAATAGATTTTCTAGATTTTTTGCTTGACTTTATTGACTCTAATTACGTAGACCTGGAGACAGTTCATAGCTATCTATTTTAATTGGTTTTCCTATGTACATGTAAAAGAAGAATAAAGAAAAAATACATATGCAGGTATATATCTCAGAATAAGAAATAGACAAATATGCTGCATTCAAACTTGTTATACTTTGAAAATTGCTAATTTATAGTGCTTTTCTTAAAAAAGTACAATTCAAGTCATATTGATATTTCTTGCATTTGATTTGACACTCAGTATGTTTTGACTACTCAGGGGAAATAGTGTAAGAGCTCATAAATGCTAAAAGGGGGTGATAATAGCGCTCTCCACTGGGGGGGGTTCCTACAGTTTGTGTCTGGCGGTTGTTGGTTCTCTCCATGAGCAGTTTCAGCACACAAGTTCTCAGAAAGCTTACCCAGTCAAAAACCTGAAAAGTTTTTTTCCAAGTTAATGATTTTTTTATAAGCTCATGAAAGTGTTTGTCAAAGTCAGAGAGGGGTAGGTCTGCACAGTTCTGGGGAAGAAGGAGAGGATGAAGCAGCAAGCTTTCTCCCGTGTGGTGTCACTACACCATTATGTTGGTTCAACTGTTTATGAAATATGAGCTTCAGCTTGCACAGAGTTGAACTTAGAAACTATTTGTCACAGAAGATGAGTCAGAGATCACTGAGATCTGATCTACTAGTTAGTTTATTGAGTTTTAATCAGTAATTTTAGGTATGTGAAATATTTAATAAATAGAGATGGATTGGTGGTCAACACACTACTGTTTCCTACACTTAAAGTTAGTATGGGATGCAAAGATTATTGTGTAAGCTTGCTGTATGTATCTTAAATGTTACATGCACGCAAAAAATGTCAGTTACCAACCTATTGATGTCTGGTGTCAGGTAAGGGATCTCTCAGCCTCGAGGGGTAACCTTGAGAGGCGTCCCTACTCAAGGGAAGATCACCACCATGCAGCCAGCTGCTATGGAGGGAAAGCTCAACTGCTCTGATGGCTGCAGATATGTATAGTGTAAAGTGGTTGATTTATAGTCAGATTTTCTGCTTTGTTTATGCAGTTTTGGCTGCTTATCAGCCCAGTCTCCAGCCAAACCATTTTTTGGGTTTGATGCTGAGTTCTTACTGATAGCCTTACACAACAGGATTAACTTCATTTGGGCCTGCTTGCTGAGCATCTGCCTGGAGCAAAGTTCAGTTCATTCAAACAGGAGGAGTGCATCCATCACACTGTTCTGAGCTTGATTTGGGCTTAAATTCAACCTGAAAGCCAGAGCTGATGTCACCTTAACTGAATTATGAAGATTTGGCACCTTTTTGGTGTAGCTCTGTAGAATGTAAAATTCTTCAAAAGTGTTTATTATTACTTTTTTCTCTTTCTAAAAAGTTTTTACAATCTAGTAGAGTAATAATCCTTTGTATTTTTGTGCTCTGTCTCTTTTCTCCAGTCAAGGCCTCTTGCCCTGCAGGACATTTTGTGAGGCAGCAAAAGAAGGCTGTGAACCAGTCCTGGGTATGGTAAATGCTTCTTGGCCAGAATTCCTGAAGTGCTCTCAATTCCAAAACAAAACTGAAAATGACACTACTACAAGGTTATGCTTCTCACCACACCAAGAAAAAGGAAAGCAGTGTATGTTTCCATTCTTAACTGTTACGCTATGTTCATGAGTTCATATTTAATAATGTATTTTGTATGTGTAGGGAGAGCTCTAGGATGAAATTATTATTTCTGGTTCTGTTATTATATTCCTTCACACTACTGTGATAAAGTCTGGTTGTCAGTTGGTTATAGTTTTGCTGTGCTTTAATTGTTTAGGCTGAATTTTTTTCAGACTTGTATTGATTTGAGGCTTTTTTGCTTTGCATCAAAAATTCTGAGCTATTTCAAGAAAAGAAGGTAGGAGAAAAGTAATATACCCTTTATAAATGTTTTGCTGACTTTTTCTTTGCTAAGCTCTAGTAAATACAGGATTGTCATTTGGAGCAGGAACATGATACGCAGGCCAAATTTCAAGTGCATCTCCTTCCTTGCTGTAAAAGTGAGCCCAGAACTTTTAAAAAATCATGGTTTGTATACATCGAATCATAGAATCATAGAGTCATTTAGGTTGGAAAAGACCTTTAAGAACATCGAGTCCATCTGTTAACCTATCAATGCCAAGTCCACCACTAAACCATGTCCCTCAGCACCACATCTACCCGTCTTTTAAATTCCTCCAGGGATGGTGACTCCACCACTTCCCTGGGCAGCCTGTTCCAATGCTTTACAACCCTTTTGGTGAAGAAATTTTTCCTAATATCCAACCTAAAGCTGCCCTGGCATAACTTGAGGCTGTTTCCTGTTGTCCTATCACTTGTTACTTGGGAGAAGAGACTGACCCCCACTCACTACAGCCTCCTTTCAGGTGGTTGTAGAGAGCGATATGGTCTCCCCTCAGCCTCCTCTTCTCCAGGCTAAACAACCCCAGTTCCCTCAGCTGCTCCTCATAAGACTTGTGCTCTAGACCACTCACTCACCAGCTTCGTTGCCCTTCTCTGGACACGCTCCAGTACCTCAATGTCTTTCTTGGAGTGAGGGGCCCAAAACTGAACACAGTATTTGAGGTGGGGCCTCACCAGTGCCGAGTACAGGGGGACGATCACTTCCCTAGTCCTGCTGGCCACACTGTTTCTGATACAGACCAGGATGCTGTTGGCCTTCTTGGCCACCTGGGCACACTGCTGGCTCATATTCAGCTGGCTGTCAACCAATATCCCCAAGTTCTTTTCTGCCAGGCAGCGTTCCAGCCACTGTCTAATACAAAGCATTTCCATCTCCTCAGAGCTGCTGCTCTGTTCTCTAGATCCAAATGTAGGTGAGATCAGACCTGAAAGCAGCAAGCCTGACTCTTTTTCTCATTGACCCCATTGATGGAATTCTCTTGCTGACATCTGAGACTACTGTTGATATGCATCATCCTATGAACCTAAGTGACAGAGGCTTGTACAGTCCATCTGTGGGTTCTAACTTTGTTAATGACTTCTGGGTGACAATAAAAAAGAAGAAATGATATGATGAAAATTGTTTTTCAACTTTGTTTAGAAAACCTAGAAGTTATACACTCAAAACTACCTTAAAGATCAGTGATGTTATACAGTGTGTCTTTGAATGTTAGATGATGCTACAATTAAGATTGTTTGTATATCCTGAGCTATCTTTTTTCACTTTCTGAATATGCATAATGATATAGCCTTAAATTATTGGATCAAGTCTTCTTACCAGTTGGATTCTCTCCATCTGTTAGGGCATGTTTTGAGGGGTCATGAAGTAAAGGAGGCTGTTGTCCATACCTGCCTTCATCTGTGGGAATATTTGTAATGGCTGAGGTGGGGAAATATACAAAGAGGGATTGTGTCTTGTTAAGGCAGCTGAATACTTTCCAGGAAAACTGAACGGTATCCACAAGTCTTTTGTAGGGTTGCTATGGGTTTTTGGGCAAGTTGCTCTATTGAAAGCCACTGGGAGCTGTGTTTTAACCATATCATATAAATATATCCTAAATACGCTCTAATAGATCTCTCCAAATAGGAACAATCAGCTAGTAATTATAAAAACACATATTTTTTTTCCATGCCTCAACTTCCCTTTGTAAAATGAGAATAAAACTGCCCTTTTGGCTCATAAGGATGTTGTAACTGTATGTGTGTTGATGCTTTTGTTATCATAGTAATGAACATCATTGAAATTAGATGTACAATAGTTTTGTCTTCATGGCAGGTTCAAATAATAAATAAGGTAAGAGACTGTAGCATAAATATGTAAGTATAAAGAGTTGTGCATTGAACAATGAGAGTAACTAGCAATAAGCAATGAATGACTAGTATAGCATTAATTAAGCATGCTCCTAATGGGCACAGAATGAGGTAGAATTCTGAGAAAGTAACCCAGAGACCTGGGTTTCGTGCACATGTGGTACACAGACTGAATACAAGGTTTGATACAAATATGCTTATTAAATTTTGACAAACTATAGCTGTCTGAAATGTTCAAAAGCCTTACCAAATCTAGATAGCTGAACTTTTAGATCAAGCCAGAAGAGATTGCTGACTTCTGAAACTTTCAAGTTTCAGAATATCTTCTGGCTAAAATCATGTATTTAATACTGCTAGAGAAGAAGTTTATTAGAATAGTGCCTGGTTGATGATTTTTCCATAATCTGTATGGCAGGATTTGTATCTATCTGGTAGTGAACTGCATAAATTACAGAGAAGTACAGAGTGGAAGCTTGGTATTTCTCACTAGGGGAAAATATTTAGAGCCAGTTGTGAGATTCACTGCCCATGCCTGGCAGACTGTGAAGACTGAGGCTGCTTATTGGAAGTTTTGACATCCTGTTGTATAAAACAAAAGGCATTTTTAATTCATTTTTTTGTGAACTATTGTGCATGATGCTTGGAGATGAATAGTTTCCATGTAGAATGATAGACTATAGAGAATATTTTGACTTTTTTTATTTAAAAGAATAGTTCTAATGTGATTATGACTGAAAAAGGTGAGAGTCCAGGTTCACTAGGCTGTTTCTTCTACAGAAATAGATTATGCTGTAGTTGAATATTTCTTTCTGAAATTTGTATATTTGAAAGAATTTACTTCTCTGAACACAGTTGAACCAAACAGCAGGGGTCAGTTCACTGTTCCAATCCCTTTTTACTTAGTGCTCAGCCCATAGCACTCTTCACATTCTTCTCAGGGCTCAGTTCCTGGAAATTCCAAGAGTGTGTCCTTGGCATATGGCTGCTTATGTCTCAACTTTGTGGTTTCTTTTGGGGACTAATGCCTCCAGATTACATGCAGGGAAACCCTCCCTGCCCACATATGCCTTGCATATAATTTATTTTGTGTTATGATGTAATTCTCTTTTGGGGCTTTAGTTATTTCTTGTATTTATATTAAAAAAAAAAAAAAAAAAAAAAAAAAAGGGGTGGCTGCTATACCTGCTTGTTTTAGCACAGTATCACCCAATCCAAAACAAATTTTTCTCTCGATTGTTTTTGTCTGATTGTGACTAAATACTCATTATCCTCCACATTTTCTGAATTGAAAATTATCACTCCTCCAAAAAATCCTTGAAGCTCACGTGCCTTTCCAAGCTCTGTTGGACAATGTGTACTTGACTGATCTTCTAGTTAGAATCCAGGGCATTTATCCTGGGGACAATTACCAGCTTCCCTGAAAAAGGTTTATTAGCTAGAATTGGAATTATCTAGTGGATATATACTTGTTCATGTGTTACTGCTGATATTTATCTCTTTGTCTAGATTTTTTCTCCACAGGCTTTGCAAATTGAGTGCACATTACCACTATGGAGAAATTGTTATGACATACATTCCTGATGTGACCGCAGATGTACTGAATGTACTGGAAAATCTGAGCCACGTGCCGCTATAGTAAAACCATCCGAGTGCACAAAATGAGTCACAGAGAAAAAGGTGCAGTTCTGTAGACAGAGCTGCATCAGTCAGATTGACATCGTTTCACACAAGTGGCAAGTGAATACCCAGTAGGTGAGAAAATCAGCTACTCTGAAAATAGTTTTAGGAATCCAGCTGTTCAGATTTAAGATAGATGGTTGAACTGGTTTCACAGTTCTAATGAGTTGCGAGCATGTAAGGGAGTGAGGGGGAAGCATCATCAATCATTCGTTCTGCATGAATCCAATAATGCATTCTAGGGGGGAGAAATCTCAGAAACCTTCCTGGAGGCTGCTATACATATGCCTACTCACAGAAATATTCCAGCTCTGTTTTTCTTTCTTTCAACTGTCACTGTGTTTTTTCTGTTATTTTGTTTGCTTTGACCAGCCAACATGGCCGATGCTATTAAAACTGGAGAAAAAAAAGCACAGTAGCTTGAATGAGAAGTAAAGCAACACAATGAGCTGACTTACATTAATATAGAGCTCTCACAAGAGCCCTGAAATTATTTTTCAGTTAATTTGAATGGTAAAATGCTTTTAAAAGCAGCAGTGAATATGATGCTTCTGCTCTTTATACAGCGAAACTGTGTAAATGACAGTATGGAACCGTCAATGTTCACTTTTGCATTATTACTAAAGAGGCATTATGAATATCTGTTTCTGTTAAAAAACGATGCACAGGAGGCCTGAACTGCACTTCATAGCCATGAGATTTGTAATAAATAATACTATTTAAGTTATATAAAAGACATAGTATATTAAAATTTAAATACAGAATATAAACTTTATTGCATTGCTATGTTGGATATTATTTATACTGTTAGTTCTTAAATGTAAAAAAAAAAAAGACAAAAACCAATAAGACCTTTTTTCTGGTGAAAAGCTGTTTTTAAATAGCTGTCAGTTGTGCCAAATTATGAAAATATTTTTCATGTAATTTTTTCCAAGAACAAATTTACAGTTTTGTCTTAGGATATTCTTTTTCTCCACAGAATATTTTTGCAATGTTTCAAGTAGTGAAAGTTAAATATATGAAAGTATATTTTTTTCAAGTACCTTTTGTTGCAAATCCTCCTGTGATCACAGTTTCATCCCTATTGGCGTAATGTTATGGATTTTAGTCCTGACTCAGATTTAATGGAGGCATTAACTTACTTTTTTTCCTCTATGTTAATTTCTTAAAAAAATATTGCTCTCTTCTTTNTTTAAAAAAAATTGTTTTCTTTTTTTTTTTTTTTTTTTTTTTTTTTTTTTTTTTTTTTGTTTGTTTGTTTGTTTGTTTTTTTTGTTTGGTTTTCTTTTTTTTTTCCCTGAACACTGTAAGAAAGGGACTTTTCATGCTGTAGTGGTTTCTGGGGCAACAAGAAAGCCCATACCATACAAAGGTATGTCAGTGACAAAAGAAAGACTAGGGAAAATGTGGGCCCACTCAGGAAGGAAACAGGAGACGTTGTCACCTGGGACATGGAGAAAGCTGAGGTACTCATGACTATTTTTTGCCTTAGTCTTCACTGGTAAAGGCTCTAACCACATGGCCCAAGTTGCAGAAGGCAAAGGCAGGGACTGGGAGAATGAGGTACTGCCCACTGTAGGGAAAGACTAGGTCCGAGACCAGCTGAGGAACCTGAGGGCAAGCAAGTCCATGGGACCTGTTGAGATTCATCTGTGAGTCCTAAGGGAACTGGCGGATGAAGTTGCGAAGCCACTATCCGTCATATTTGAGAAGTCATGNAGTGGTGTTCCTCAGGGGTCAGTACTGGGACTGGTACTATTTAACATCTTTGCTGGCAACATGGATGTTGGGATTGAGTGCACCCTCAGCAAGTTTGCTGACGACACCAAGCTGTATGGTCGACATGCAGGAGGGAAGGGATGCCATCCAGAGGGACCTGGACAGGCTTGCGAGGTGGGCCTGTGCCAACCTCATGAAGTTCAACAAGGCCAAGTACAAGGTCCTGCATGTGGGTTGGGGCAATCCCAAGCACAAATACTAGTTGGGCGGAGAATGACTTGGGAGCAGCCCTGAGAAGAAGGACTTGGGGGTATTGGTGGATGAGAAGCTCAATATGAGCCGGCAATGTGCACTCGCAGCCCAGAAGGCCAACTGCATCCTGGGCTGCATCAAAAGAAGTGAGGCCAGCAGGTCGAGGGAGGTGATTCTGCCCCTCTACTCTGCTCTGGTGAGACCCCACCTGGAGTACTGTGTCCAGCTCTGTAAACCCCAGCATAAGAAGGACATGGACCTGTTGGAGCAGGTCCAGAGGAGGGCCACCAAGGTGATCAGAGGGCTGGAGCACCTCTCCTATGAAGACAGGCTGAGAAAGTTGGGGTTGTTCTGCCTGGAGAAGAGAAGGCTAGGGGGAGTCCTTATTGTGGCCTTTCAGTACCTAAAGGGGGCCTACAGGAAAGATGGGGAGAGACTCTTTATTAGGTAGTGTCGTGATAGGATGAGGGGTAACAATTTTAAACTGAAAGAGGGTAGATTTAGATTAGATCTCAGGAAGAAGTTCTTTACTTGTGAAGGGGGTGAGGCACTGGCACAGGTTGTCCAGGGAAGCTGTGGATGCCCCATCCCTGGAAGCATTCAAGGCCAGGTTGGACAGGGCATTGAGCAACCTGGTCTAGTGGGAGGTGTCCCTGCCCATGGCAGGGGAGTTGGAACTAGATGATCTCTAAGGTCCCTTCCAACCCAAACCATTCTATGATTCTATGATTCTATGATTCTATTCTATGGGTGTTCTAATAATTCCTATATACTACGAATGCATATGCCTTCCTATTAGTAGTCAATCTTTAAATCTGTAAGAAGGAATGAATAAAAAAATGAATTATGAAAAGGAATGAAAGTAAGTATGTGTATAAGTAACACATGGCATTATAAGTAGCATTAAATTATAAGTAACACAGAACTTTTCTTTTCTGTAAGACAAATCTTTATGAACTTTTTATTCACTAGTTATTGCAGCAGTTTTTCAGTTGGTTACAGTATTTTAATTAGTTTTTTCTTGTTAGAAAAATTATAGTAGTTGGTGACCAGGAAAACCACTGCTGATAACCCAGGTCCCTTCTTGGCAAAAACACAGAAATTATTGTACATGTTGATAAATGCCCTGCAATATTCAAGGGCATGAAAGGGCTAAATGCATGTATAATTGTAGTGAGCTTTTTCAGCTGTTTGAAGATGCAATCAGAGGAGCTCTTAGCCTGTTTTAAGATGGATAAGAAGCATTTAATTTGAGCACCACATTAAGAATATTAGCAATAGTCATTAACAGTTAATGTGTAACATTTTAAGATACTGTAAAAAAGATATTTAATAGATTTTTTTAACACTGCAGCTATAGACTTTAGCAGTACTTCTCTCTTATAATAGCATTGCCTTTATCCAAGTTTAGCTTTGAGTTTTGCAGAAACTCGGCCAAACTGTTCAATCTTTCTTCTAGTGGCTGTCGTCATACGTTATCTTGTCTTGCATAATCTGCAATAGTGGAAACAATACAGAAAATAGTCAAGAGAATTAATGTAATGTATACAAGGAAACTACTAATTTTCTTAAACAAATATCCTTAACTAATGCAGATCTTGTCTTGTTTTGTTCCAAGAATAAAACACCGCTAAAAATTGTTCTGATACTATTTTTTTCTTTGGTGCCCAGTTTATCTTCCAGGATTTTTCACACTGGTATTAATTTAGAGAATTGTCTTTGAGGAATACCTTTGAGCAGAGATTCAAAGGCAGTATCTGGTTACAACCAGGTATTTATTTTTCTGTTGGCAATGTGAAGCTGATTATACACATCCAATACAGAATTTATTTGAGAAAGCTTTTAAAATCAGGAAGACATTATCTTTCCTTTGTGCCCTTGCATTCACTTAATGCAGTCAAAAGAAGAGAGAGATAATCTGTGTATATGTAACATTGATACTGACCAGCTGCAAAAACAGCAATACTGGAATAATTTTGTGAGGGAGACAAAATGTTTTTCAGGATTGTGGTAGTGTTTCATGTGAGGAGACATTCACAGTTGAAAAAACTATTTCCCCCAAGCACTCATTCTTTACTTCTGTTGACTCTGCATTGTATTTTATTATGTCCTTTGATTTTGTTTTTAATCCCATTCTGCCTCCCCCACCGTTTATCTCTGCTTGCCTTCCTGTTCTTTGCCTGTTTCTTTTCCAACTTGGAGTTTCCTATGTGGCCTTTTTAGACCACTTGACTTGAGTAGAAAAGAAAGGTCTTTTGTGTTCTTTCTCCCACAGTGTTTTGCATCATCAAGAAATAGAGAAATGAACAGTTTCTTGAGGCAAGGAGTTGTCAGCTTTCCTAATTCTGTGATCGTGATCCTAGTATCAAAACTTTCTAGAATTGACAGCTACAAGATGCATACACTGTACCACAGGGTACATATGGTATAGGGATCAGATGATGAAAATTTTCAGGCAAGAGAATACAGGGATTCCTCTGTGTCCCACTGTGCTATTGTGACTGTATTGAGTCAGATGAAAAGTCCATCTTTCTTGCAATGCTGACTCCAAAAGCTGCCAAAATCAAATGCCCAGAGAAGAATAGGAGAGGAAGGCAAGACTATGTGGCAATGCTTTTCCAAAATACTCCTGCATTGTCCATCTGTTTGAGATTCAAGGACTTTTCTGTAATTTGTAACCCACCATAGATTTTTCTTCTATTAATTTGTCCCTTTGTTTCATGAATCTGTGTATATTTTAGCATCCATAGTATCCTGTTGCAGAGTGTTACAGCTTATCTATGCATTGTATGATGAATATCACCTTTTGGTTGTTTTAAAGGCAATTTTACTTGATACCTCCTAGTTCTTTCATAGCATTAGACAGTGAATGTCGTCTCATCTTCACTTACAAAAAAAATTAGCAGCACTTTTAGTGGTCATATGATGGTAGAATAATATGTTTATTTCAGTCTATGCTATCTGCAGCTTTACAGGGACCTGCCCACATACTCTTCTATCGATGGCATTCCAGTAAGCTAACTGGGAAGTACAGCACATAAATGGTGTTGGCTCCTCAGAGACGCAGGTAAAATAAAGCACTTTTTGACACCAGTGGTGTTTAGTCAGGGATTTTGGAAGCTTTTCCAGATTGTAAACCTTTCTGGGAAAGGTCTGAAACAAGCAAGTTTCTCTGTCAGCAAGGATTGCTTCCATTTTCTTTGGGTTCCTTTTACCTAACATTGTTTGTTTCTCAGGAGTTTGAGTATGTGAATATTTGCATTATTGTATTAATAAACCTGTGAGTTATTGACAAAGATATGAATAATTAACATTTCCCAGCACATCCCTTTATAATGACACCTTTAAAATTTTTAATAATTTTAGCAAATTTGAGTGGTACGGTGCATAATTTTTTATTTCTGACATCTATTTCAACCTTTATTTCTCGTTCTGCTTTGTTTCAAACAGTCTCAGCATTTCTTAGTATGCAGCTGTTTGCCTGTGTTCAAGAAAGTCTTATAAATGGTTGCATATCTAAATCCTCTGGGTTTCAGATCAAATATTGAAATTCAATGTTCAATAGAAGTGTTTATTTTACAGCATAAGACAAGGGTTTTATAATTTCCATTAAAATCTGATCTTTGGAGGTATGATTGAATTGTCAACCTTCTGAAAACCTCTTCTTTCACAAGCTCAGTAGAAAGCAGAAATTACATTAATTGGAGGTCCTGTTCACAGTGTGCGTGCTCTCCTTGCCCTTAACACTGCACTGACTGGACCAAACATATCTAGTCATCACGTATTAGAAGACTGCAAGAGGTGAGATTAATTTTTCTTAAAGTTCTTCTGATTGCTGCTGGGTGCTAAAACGGAGCAAAGGAAAACTGATTCCATTCTTCCTCTTGTTTGCATATAACATACAAGAAAAATAGGAAGATGCTCACTTTAAGTAAGAAGAAATGGAGAAGTGGATTGGGACGGAATTCAGAATGGATAGGAGCAGAATAGGATAGAGATGTTAGATAGATAGATAGAAGGGAGAGTCAGAATGATTTATAAGTGCTTGAACACACTTTCATTCACAGCCCAGAAATGAATATGGGACTCCATAATCTTTGCTTTTCTGATCTGTAGGAAAAATGGTCAGATAAATATCTTTCCTGTTTTTTACCTTTATTCTTCCAGGCCAAGCTGGCATATTCACACAGAAGGTAGAAGTCCATTATTGTTGCTTTCTTAGTACCAGTGAAGATCTCTACTAATGGCAGAGATGTGTAAGAAAATCAAAATAGTTCCTTTAATGGTTCTTTTTGATCTATTTATGCTGTTTTCCTTTTTGAACATGCAGGAAATTGCATAAAAGCCCAAGTTAGAAGAATGCAAGATTTCCAAGTCAGTTAAAGTTGCCTTTCCAACCTCAAACAGCCTTTCTTGTATGATGAATTACATCTTTTGAGTATGTTATCATACTCTATTTTTACCTGATCTCATAATCTGTGGGATAAACACTGTTTTACAGGGAACTAGAGCCCATACTGAGGAAAGCTATTGTTTCTAGGGCCCCCTGTAAAGGCTTACTGATGGTAGCAATTGGAAAGTGCAACGCATAAGGCAGGGAAATGGAGAAACAATAATAAAGCTCATAAGAAAGAAAATGGGATCTTACAATATAGAATGAGATTCTTTCCCTGTCACTGTTGCAGAGACCATGTGTAATGTTGAGCAAGGTACTGGAATCAAAATTATCTCAACAATTCTTTGCACACTTCCGATTAACTGGACTCTTCATTTGCCTGTCTGGGTTTTATTTGCAACTGGAATGTGCTTTTGACAGCTACAAGTAGAGGTAACAGGAGCTATTCTTTGAACATGTAAAATAACATCAGTCTTTACTGTCCAGAAGAAAAATTACGTGCTGACATGTCTTAATTGGACAACTGAAATTATTCACTGTTTCTTATAACTTTCACCTTAATATCTCAGTACCTCATTTTTTTTCCACTGTAAAATGAAAATGTGAATGCTATCTAATCTTATGTTGCTGTTAAGACTATTCTATTTTGCAGTTTGTAATACCCTTCCAGAAACGGTCGAATAGAGGTGAGGCTGTAACTCTTTAGTTAAAATTAGGAAATATGTCCAGCCACACAGTGGGTAGTGAGGGAACCTACTGACAAGCATGTTATAAGGGTGTGCAAAAGGATGGTGCTGGTGGTTTTGCCCCACCTTGCTTCTGATTAAGAGGCACAAACATTGAATACCACAAACTAGTCGAAAAATTGTTTTAGAGTCTCTTACATATTTTGGGCAAACCTTTAAAATATATTGCATAAGTAGCTTTCACTGCAATAACCATAGCCACATTACACAACTGGAAGATAATGTTTTTGTTGCAAAATCAAGATCATGTGCTGCCCAAGTGGAGGTGCACCTGGGAATATAACAGAAAAGATTTTGAATTTATTCACATAAGTTTTTATTGCAAACAGATTTTTCATACCAGGGTGTGTGTATCAGTTAACTAATTCTAAAATTGCCCTGTTTCTTGGGGATGATAAAATAATATTTCAGGATTAGAAAAGCATGTAAATATGTTGAAAAAAAAATAATCTCCTGGTGCCAAAAGTTAAGAGTAAAAATGAAGGTGCTGAGAGTGTGTGTGTATGTATCGATCACCATTGTGCAATGGACAGGACTGCTATGCTAGGGCCACAAATAAAATTGGAAATCTGGATAATTATTTGCACTTGTACTCACTGCAAACTGGAGCTATTTGTCATTTTTGAAAATCACACTCTGCATGTTTAGGCATATCCGGTGCTCAGTGGTACATCACAGCATCCACTGTGCACCTAGTGGTTTGGCAAACAGTGAAGAGTATCATGTTGCTATACAGAAAGGCTGGTCATGAGCAGAAATATTTTTTGTAGGCACATGAAAGGCTCCTTCTTTAGTCCCAAGGATAGATTTAACAGGTGTAATAGTCTTTTGATGACTGCCTGTTGAGGTCTTTTAAAGTGGGTCATTCATTGATGGAAGTTTTAAATGGCTTTGTTCTATCTCAAAAATTGTATTGTTTCCATTGAGATTTATCTTTCAGATTTTGCTCTTGACGTTCTCGCATTCAGTGATGTTCCTCTGAGTGCTATCCTGATGTTGCACAAAACTGAAATATATTTCAATCCCTCTGGGAAATCTTGAATATCAATTTGTCAGTGTGAAAATTAAGTTCGTAAGACTCCTGCAGCATTAACTTTGTAGTACTGAGGCTAATGATTTTTCTCCTCAAAGAGCCCAAGAAAACAGATAAGTTTTTTGTCTTTTCATAGATAGAGAGCTAAGGCACAGATTGTCCGAATTCTCCAAGGTGATGCAAAAATTTTGCAGCACTGCTGGGAAGAGAACCTTTATCTCTGGAACACATAAAAGATTCCTTATTCCGTAAAAACATCTTGCCTTGCCTAGGCTTTTTGGTTTTGTTTTGGTTTTTTTTATTCAATACTGTTGCTTCATAGTGCTTTTATAAATCAGCTGATCTTTAACAAATAAGATCACATATGGATTTTTTGCAAGTAGCTGATTTTTTTCAGTATTAAAAATCAAGTAAAGCTTATGGTATTTAATAAGACAAGGCATGAAATTCAGTTTTACTACAGAAAGTAATGAGTTTTTCGAATAAATTTTCTGTCTGCTCCTCAATCACAAAATGATGGGGGATTTTGTATTAATCAGAAAATAGAAAAGAAAGAATTTTAGGGAAAAAGATGATGGAGACTTGTACTGTGTAAAGGAATATTAGCTGTATTTGCAGGTGGGATTTTCCTTAAAATGAGGGAGTGGGATTTCCACTAGATTTAAGAGCAGTTGCCATGAGATAGATAGATAATACTTTGCAACTGTGAAAATCATAACATACTGACAACAGAAGGTGATTTTGCACCCTACTGAAAACCTAAATCAGCCCTTCTAGATGTCAAAATGTGACTGTTCACTTTTAATGAAGGGAACAAACCAGTTATTAATATTCTATTATCTAGGAGTTGGGTTGTTTGGAGGGTGCTCAGGAAAGTGTAGTTTTAAAGAAAGTGAATGCTCACTTTGCAAATGGTGGCATACCTAATACACTGCACAGGGACAATGGGCACACTACTTTTGCGGCTGCGGGGAAAGACGTCTTCCATGTATACTGTGAAGTCATGGAAGGCAGAGTTGGCATCTGGGATAACTGAAAGAATAATGGAGAACTGAAGACAAGGAATACCTGCCCTTCAATATCATATTATTCTTCTAATATAGCTGGCCAGAGGCATCAAACGGTGGTTGGAACTTGAGATACGTCTTTGACTGCCAGGTAGCATCAGACTAACAGAAATAAGGCACCAGAAGGAGCCAGGCTGAGCAATCGGCCTGCTGTAACCTGGCAGCCAAGGACATGAGCTGTCACCATCAGGGAGCAGCAGGAGCAGGGCTGCTCCCTCCAGGCAAGCAAGCTGGGAGCTGAGGTCAGGCTGTACTGGGATGCAGAGCCTCAATACAGGAGGCAGAGCTGGCCCCAGACATGGCACAGTGATGAACCAGGTCCAGGGTCCAAGCAGAGAGCCCAGTCAAGAGGTGGGACTGAGACAGGACTGGTGACAAGGCTCCAGTGTGGCTCCAAGCCCACCTACGAACCAGGGCCAAAGTTAGGGCTGCAGACCAGCTGTGGTGTATATACGAGGGTTCCATCTAGCAGATGGAGCAGCAGCGCAGCAGCAGAGCACCTACAGCAGTGCTCGGGCAGGGCATGAGCCCATGGGCAGGGTGTGGGTGGAGGCCCCAGGTGAAGCTGGTCAGGGTCATTCAAGGCCATTCAACACCTAATGCTGCACGCTCTGACAATTGCTATGGGCAGGTTGTCCTGGTGGATTCAAGAATGCAAAAGACTGGCAAAAAGCTGTATTCTAGGGTATAGATTGCACCTGGTAGTGGCAGATTAAGGATAGCAATGAAAAGAAAACCAGCACAACTGAGGAATAGTACAAAACCATGGACATGTCAGGCCTAGGTCTAGAAAGGGTCCTGGTCATCATTGGAAGTGCTTTGAGAGAGTGAGACTAGAGAAAGGTATTAGAGTAACACGAAGACTGACAAACTGTCCCTTGCCAAAGTGAAGGCAATAGCAGGGCTGAAGGATACTGGTCTCCCACCAACAGCCAAAATTCCCCAAAAGAGACTGTTGTGAAGACCAGCATGCTTCAAGAAGGAAGAGGCTTACTTTGTCAGAACAGGCGGATAACCTATTTTATTTTTCTGATTTACGTTCAGATTTTTAGGAATACGCTTCTGTAAACCACTTTGAATTGTTCTCCTGATCCCTTGTTTGTCATTGGACTAATCACTTGGGCCTCCTATCCTTCAGCTTTTCACATGTGGAAAAGCAGAGGCATTACACTTGTTACCCTGCAGTCTAAAGCACTGTAAGATAAAAGCCATGTGTTTGAGATTTTAAGAAAAAAGTTTCCATCAAGTTTTCTTTTATGATACACTTATTAAAATCAAAAGATACATCACTAAATAATGAATTCCTGAAATTCTATGGCACAATACGGCTTAACAACCAAATAAAGCAGGTAAAAATGGATGTAGCAGCATGGAGAGTCAATATTTATTAGTTCATGTTTCTCATCTCTTTCTACCTTTCATCTTTTATATCCTTAAATTGTATCTGCATGCTTTATGAAACACTGCCAGATTTCATCAGCACCACTTTGCTTTCCATTTTATTTCATTTTTATATTTCTTTTCTTCTGAAGACATATAAAATGAGATTGCTTGTGGGCTCTGAGTAACTTCATTACAGATTGATCTGTCGGAAGAGATTAAAAAGAACTTTCCCTCCTGTAAGAAAGAGGAGTTTAAATGGGACATTAGCAGTGTGTGAGTTCAGGACTGATCTTTCACTTAAGCTCAGGGTTTTTTTGCCCAAGAATGTGCTTAATCAACACATTATTGTGGTTAATACTTCACGGTTAAGGATAATTCCTTATACTAGGAAGTCTGTTGAGTGCAGCACCAAGTAAAATGTTGACACAAACATCATCATAGTCATTGGTTTATTAATGGCTTCATCTGAAATTTATGTAGTGTATTACCTTTGTGCTGTCATTTACTGCAGTGCCAAACTGAGCTCATGCTACTAAAAATTATATCATTAGATATTTTTTTTATTTTTCCTTAATTTAATTTTAAACTGTATTCTGCATGAATATACTTATTGGTAGACATGTTATGAGGACTACAAAATTATGATGAGAATACTCAATATGCATTTTTTTGCTTTTGAGATGTAGATTATAAAGATACTTTCCAGACTTTGTTAAGCATCAGGTTCAGAGAATAAAGGGAGAAGAAACAGGAACTGAATTATACTATAGGAACAGGAAAAATGCAAATTTAGGCATTTTAAAATGAGAAATACAGAGCTATGTTGTGATCAGGTGCAAAATTACTTTAATGGAGAAGGAGATCCTGTTCTTTCATACTTGTGATTTGCATTGTGGTAAGGTTTGAAAGCTACAGTTAGAGATCTTTATTCATGGCAAACTTGGATACAAAGTTTGAATTACAATGGAATTTCTATGAGTAGAATTTTGAACTTTCATGTGATTTTACTGTTTGAACTTGCTGTTCTCACACATGGATACATTTAATAACTTTACACTGGCAAAGTGATGGGATTTTTTCCGTCCATTTCTGAAGGCGATTTCTCATTTCATATATGTATGCTTAAAGTAAAGTTATTGGGGTATTTTTGCTGATCTTTTACTGGAGGTTAATTTGTTTAGCTTTATTGAGTAGCCTGTCTGTTAACTGTGGCTTTTGGAAAAAAAAAAACCAACCCCAAAACCCAACAACCAGATTCTGTACTGAATATTTGCTTTTCTATTTGACATCTTTAGTTTGCATCCCCATGTAATATCTTTTCCCATCTATATGTTTCACAGGGATTTTTCTCAGCCAATGTTTTTTAAAGCAAAAGCTTGGAAGTTTGGTTTCTATTGCATGGACTAAGATGTAAACAAATTAATGGTGATCTGCATCTTTATATTTTAAGTGTCTTGAAGGACTTGAATGAGAAGGTGTTATGAGTTCCCTCCCTCTGAACATAATGGCCCTGCAAGCTATCTCCAGTGGGATACCTAAGCTCTAGGGTTTCTTTCTTTTCTTCTCTTTTCCAGCACTGTGCGGAGGAGAGGAGAGTTTCTTGTGTGCCAGTGGGATCTGCATCCCAGCGAAACTCCAGTGTAATGGCTACAATGACTGTGACGATTGGAGTGATGAGGTCCATTGCAGTAAGTTTTTGAAACCTTGCAGTGTTCCATTGAAGCACTGAATCCATTCAGGAAAAACTAAAAACTAAAGAAGACTATTGGTACAGAATCAGAGCTTTGCATAGTATTTGTGTGTATTGACATTTGGACTCTCTCAGTTGCCATTGAATGTGTTTACCTTTGCTCACTCGGGCCACAGCATGTGTTTTTGATCTATCAAATTTTGTGCCTGGAAGCATATTCTAAGATTGCTGCAAGGAGCCATATGAAAATTAGAAGTATTTTGGGGCTTTTTTTTTTTTTAATGGATCAATAGCATGCATCAGAAGAGCGCTTCTGATACTAAACTGAAGACTGTTAATTGTATCTTCTTCCTAGTTCTTGGCATTGATTTTACAGCAGATGCAAAACCATCTGTTTAGAAAGTTGTCTTGGCCTCAACCCTGGATGTGGTTTATTTAAATAATTCCCATTATATAGTGCAGTAGAAAAGAAAATATACATGCTTAATGTCTTAATTTCACATTTATTTCTCTGTGATAGTGTGTATCTTTACAGTTCCTATGTGTTTTTCTGCGTTGATAAAAACATCATTGGATTACTAACACCTTTAGAAAAGCTGAGAAAATGTACAGTAGGAAAACAATGAAAAGGAAAAAAAATGAAAGAAAAAAGGAAAATGTGGAGCAGTGACTATATAGGGACTATAGTAGGACATGATACCACAAACCAGTGCTATGCATTCAGACTTTTGAAAATGTCAGACCTGGGGTTGAATTCCAGACTGTGCAGTTTAGAGTCACCTCAAAAGATTTGTTCTT
Organism: Burhinus bistriatus; assembly: GCA_013397275.1. Taxonomy (NCBI): domain Eukaryota; kingdom Metazoa; phylum Chordata; class Aves; order Charadriiformes; family Burhinidae; genus Burhinus; species Burhinus bistriatus. The sequence goes on along the minus strand of VYXH01011018.1, from coordinate 51,481 downwards.
ATTAGTGATTTAAAAGCCTGGGCATTCCAAGACTCACAAAGCTGCTTTTAAGGAAGCGGCTGATAGATTTTATCTGGAATACTCCGAGGAATAAATGATGGCTGCAATTTCCTCCTGGTCTCAATATGAATGAGGCTAGAGCTTGCTTTTCCTTTAATAGCCTGCAATTTAGTTAATGGAGGTTGATATAATTTCTGTTACATAAAAAGTATTGCATGGTTTTTTCTTTGAATTTTTCCTGTCAATGTTAACTTCAGTTTTTAATGTAAGCTAAAAAATTTAAAAATACCTATGAGACTATGGCTCTCAAGTTCCCTTAGAAATGGGAAAGGAGAAATTAGTAATAGAAGAATAAAAATATTAAATGTCTTGAAAAAACAAGCATTATAAATTTCATGAGTTAAGATTACCTTTAAAAGAAAGCTGTTCTGTTAAATGATACAGGGTTTACAGGCAAAGGATGTCTTTTATTAGGATACTTGGTAAGAATTGGGGAGAGGAGGTGGAGGTCAAAGAAGACCTTTGTGAATTACACAGCATAAATAACAAAACCAAAGGACAACTTATTTGCCTGAAAGCTTGTCTGATAAAAGATGCTGTGTTTTCTTGAAGTCTTTGCCCCCCTCAAACTCTTAAGTCACCTCATAGAATCATAGAATAGTTTGGGTTGGAAGGGACCTTTAAAGGTCATCTAGTCCAATCCCCCTGCAATTATCATCATTGAAGGGGTATCTTCAACCAGACCAGGCTGCTCAGAGCCCCGCCCAACCTGACCTTGAATGTTTCCAGGGATGGCGCATCTATCACTTCTCTGGGCAACCTGTTGCAGTGTTTCACTACCCTCATCGTAAAAAATTCTTCCTTATATCTAGTCTGAATCTACTCTCTTTTAGTTTAAAACCATTACCCCTTGTCCGATTGCTACAGGCTCTACTAAAAGGTCTGTCCCCATCTTTCTTATAAGGCCCTTTTAAGTATTCAAAGGCCGCTAGTATGGATGGCGCATCTATCTCTTCTCTGGGCAACCTGTTGCAGTGTTTCACTACCCTCATCGTAAAAAATTCTTCCTTATATCTAGTCTGAATCTGCTCTCTTTTAGGTTAAAACCATTCCCCCTTGTCCGATTGCTACAGGCTCTACTA
>VYXH01011018.1:22148-49155 GCA_013397275.1 Burhinus bistriatus | reverse complement strand
ACCCGTATCCCTCAGGACTGTGAACTCCACCAGTGCGTGGTCTCTGCAGCCCAGCCTGCCTCCAGTCTTGATGTCACCTATTAGCTCATTTGTGTTGGTGACCAACAGGTCCAGTGTTGCCTCTCCTCTGGTGGGGGTGTCTATTATCTGGCTTAAGGAGTTACCCTCAATGCACTCCAGGAGTCTCCTGGATTGCCTACAGCTCGCTGTACTACTTTTCCAGCAGATGTCGAGGTAGTTGAAGTCCCCCCAGCAGGACAAGAGCCTGTGAGCGCGATGCCTCCTGTACCTGGAGTAAGAAGGCTTCGTCAATAGGCTCCCCTTGATCCGGTGGCCTGTAGTAGACAGCAACCACAAGGTTCTCTTTGTTGCTTTGGTCTCTAATTCTTACCCATAAGCTTTCAACCCGCTCTTGGTTATTCTTCAGAGACAGCTCTTCACAATCTATCCATTTTTTGACATAGAGGGCAGCCCCTCTGCCCCTCCTTCCTTCCCTGTCCCTGGCCATCAATAGCCACACTCCAGTCATGGGATTTGTCCCACCAAGTTTCAGTAATGGCAACTAGGTTGCAGCTTTCTTCCAGCTCCTCCTGTTGTCCGTGGTGCATGCATTGGTGTAGAGGCACTTCAGCTGGGCTGTTAGTTGTGTCACCTTGGAGGAACAAACCTTAATTTCTTTGAGATATTTCACCGGTGTTCCCCTCTTGGCTTCTACCCTGTTGGCTCCTATTACCTCAGGAGCCCCTGGCTCATCTCTGTAAGACTTCAAGCGTGCTCCAGTGTACCCAGCATGTCTCAGAGCAACAGGCCGAGGACCCTCGCTAGCATCCCATCCCTCTAACCTTGGTGTGTTGTCCCACAGCTTGTCATGGGCAAGCCTGATATTATCCCCCTCCCCCCTCAAGCCTAGTTTAAAGCTCTCTCAATGAGCCCTCCTAGCTTGTGAACAAAGACCCTCTTCCCACTTTGAGAAAGGTGAATCCCATCTGACGCCAGCAGGCCTGGTGCAGTGTAGACCATCACATTATCAAAAAACCCGAAATTGTGTTGGTGACACCAGCCATGGAGCCATATATTAATAGACTGGATCTGACTGTTTCTTCCAGTGTTGCTGGATGCAAGCAGAAGGATAGAGGAAAAAATTACCTGTGCTCCAGATTCCCTCACCCAGAGGCTCTGAAGTCTCCTTTGATTGCTCTTGGACTATGTGTTGTGGCTTCATCGCCACCCACATGGAAGAGCAGTAATGGGTAACAGTCCAAGGGCCGTACCAGGCTAGGAAGTTTCTTAGCAATGTCCNCTCACGCTGCTGTTCTCACTACTGCCATCCGTTACCTGTGAAAGGCTCTGGCTCACCCTGCAGCCTGAGACCTGGATGGCTGCATGTTTTCGTGGGAGCTCTGTCTGGGTTTCCACATCCTTTCTGGCGAGTGCAGAGGACATGGCTTTCTGCCGGGTGGATACCGTAGCTCAGCTCCTTCTGAGAGGGTGATGACCACCAATTGAGCTCACCTCTTGAGCTGATAGGGTGATGATGCCCTGCCATGCAAACTGCTGTGCCACATTCTGTTTGCAGCGCTCCTGGTCACTCGTTCTCCCCAGGCTGCTTTTTATAGATGCAGTTGTGGTTGCTCTGTTAATGCCCATGCCTCACCAGTGTCTCCCACAAGAGCTGCCAGCTCCTGGCGGGTCTCTCCGCTGCCCTGGCATTTCCCTGCCTCGGGAAACCCCACTGTGCCCTGAGATCTGCTACTCCACTGCAGATCAGACCAGATCTGGAGCAGCACACCTCGGCGACTGACCACGATTGGAGGAACATTTTTACAAAAACTTATTAAGGCATGGAAATACACCATTAAGACACTCAGGACAACCTTACGGTTACCTTGTACTAGTTATTTTTATTGCCAAGTAATGACTCTAAGATTATGTTTTTTGCACAGCAGTGTTTTATTTCTGGTTTAAGTTAAACACACTTTTAAAGGTGCATTGGTTTGGGATATTTGGTTTGGTTTTCATTATCGTCACTCTTCAGAGTGCTACAAAGAAGAGACCTTTGGGCATCCTGACAGTATATGTCCTTTTTTCTGACAAAGGCCACAGCCATGTGTGAGGACAGCTATGTTATTAATCTCATTGGAATGAAGAGGTTTCTTCTTCTATTGAGAAAAAAGCAAAACTACTAAACTTCCATTAATGAAAAATAAATGGCAAAAATTCCTATTAACCCTAAAAATATATTTTCTTCATGTCCAGCCAACGAATGCAGGTTTTAAGTGCATGAGTAATTTGAAGAGTCTGCCTTATTCCTGTAGGGATCATTATAGATAACTAGAGGTTATAACTTTATAATGAATTCATAATTAAATTTATGAAATTATTGATTTTTTAATTCTTAAAACAATTCTTCTTCAAAGTATATACTATCAAATTTAAGTCTTATCCTAGGCTCATTCATAAGTGTTTCAGTTCAGTTTCAAGATAGTTCAGTAGTAACTTTCACAGTGACTAACATTTCTGTAACACTGAAAATATTCAGTACTCCCAAAAATTTATTTGCAATTCACCATTTAATTAGTAAATACTTGGCAATATTTAGCAATATTTGAGAAAGTAAATAAAAATTTAATTTTTTATGCTTTGTTCTATTTTGTGTAAACTGAATTCTATCTGCTAGTGCTTACATGTAGCTTTCCAGTGTTTAATGGGACCCAGAACAACACATGGAAAAGTTGTTCCCTTCTTATTAAGTCCAAACTATATCTACTCATAGGAAAGTTTTATCCCGCATGAAATTTATTTTCAAATTTTTTTGTTAACCTTGAGGATGGGAGGAATGGAGTATATGAAACAATAGCAGCAGATTTAGCTTAGAATAAACAGTACTAAGGCGTTGAAGAGGATAACTAGATATAAACATATGGCTTACTTCTAGGCTAATTTCTGCTCTGTTGATTGTTGAGGAGCTCCTTTGTCTGCATGAGAATCGTAAACAAAGGGTGTGGGCAATGTAGATGGAGAAAAATATTTGGACTCCTGGTTCTAACAAACAAACTTATGTAGCAGTAGATTGTTTAGGAGCAAAAATTACACAGAAATGCAAGTATTTCTACTGCTGGAGTCTTGTGAAGAGATCACATGAGACCCTTCACAACCTCCACAAGTCAGTCAGAGCTGTGAGGAGAATCTCTTCATTAGAGTTACTTCCCAAATGAGATTAAAAGGCTTTTAAACTCAAAAGGCCAAGATTTATTAGAAGGTAAAGGAAAAAATTAACCCTCTAAAAGAGAAAACTGAAAGAAACTTGATAAGACAGAATAGAAATGAAAAGGATTTGTAGACAAAACTGCCTTTGCTGACTGTGGCCTTGAAGGTTGGGTCTTCGAGTTTGGTTTCAGTCAACTCAGGAACTTTCTTTTTCTCAGCAAATTCAGTTCTGTGTTCTTTTGCCCTTGGGAAGTGTCTTTATCACAGTGGAGCCCTGTCCATGTGGTTTTTTCCTGCCCTTTCCAGCTTTGTTTCAGTCTCTGGTGTGCTTCATGTTCACTCCTTGTTGAATTCTTGCTCTGCCTCCTCTACTCTGTAAAAGCTGTATCATAACATGGAACTGCATGCAGATAGATAGGTTTCTCAGGGTTGACAGTAATGGTGCTGATAATTTATTTTTCAGGGAGAAACAGATTTCCCTCCGCTGTACACTGTATTGAAGTCACAGTAATTAATTTCATTCTGATATGTGTTAATGAGATGGATTGACAATTGAGGTGGATTGAAAACTACATGAATGGTTGGGCCCGAAGAGTGGCGATCAGAGGCATCAAGTCTGTTTGAAGGCCAGTAACTAGCAATGTACCCCAGGGTCAGTACTGGGTCCAAATGCATTCAACATCTTCATTAATAACCTGGATGATGGGGCAGAGTGTACCCTCAGCAAGTTTGCTGATGACACCAAACTGGGAGGAATGGCTGTCACACCAGAGGGTCATGCTGCCGTCCAGAGGGACCTCGACAGGCGGGAGAAGTGGGCTGACAGGAACCTCATGAACTTCAACCAGGACAACTACAAAGTCCTGCCCCTGGGAAAGAACAACCCCCTGCACTGATACATGCTGGGGGCCGCCCAGCTGGAAAGCAGCTTGGCAGAAAAGGACCTGGGGTTCCTGGTGGACACCAACTCAAAGACGAGCCAGCAACATGCCCTTGCCACAAAGAAGGCTAACAGTATCTTGGACTGCATTAGAAAAAGTATCCTTCCCCTCTATTCAGCACTGGTGAGACCACACCTGGAGTACTGTGACCAGTTCTGGTGTCCCCAGTACAAGAGAGACCTGGACATAGAATCATAGAATTATCTAGGTTGGAAGGGACCTTTAAGATCATCGAGTCCAACCATCAACCTAACACTGCCAAAACCACCACTAGACCATGTCCCTAAGCACCACGTCTACCTGTCTTTTAAATATCTCCAGGCATGGTCATTCCACCTCTTTCCTGGGCGGCCTGTTTCAATGTTTGATAACACTTTTGGGGAAGAAATTGTTCCTAATATCCAATCTAAAGCTCCCCTAGTGCAACTTGAGGCCATTTCCTCTTGTCCTATTGCTTGGGCAAAGTCCAGTTAAGGAAAGAATATGAAACATAATGGAGAGAGTCCAGTGAAGGGCCACAAAAATGTTTAAGGGACTGGAGCATCTGTCTTATGAGGAAAGGCTGAGAAAGCTGAGACTATGGAGGCTAGAGAAGGCTGAGGGAGCACCTTACCAATGTATATAAATGCCTGAAGGGGAGCATATAAAGAAGATGGAAACAGGCTCGTCTTTGGTGCCCAGTGACAGGACCAGAGGCAATGGGCACAAACTGAAACACTCGAGGTTCCTCCTGAACATCAGGAAACATTTCTTTTTTTTTTATTGTGAGGGTGACAATGCACTTGAACAGATTGCCCAGAGAGGTTGTGGAGACTCCATCCATGGAGACACTCAAAAGCGGTCTGGACACAGTCCTCAGTAAGTGGCTGTAGGTGACCCTGCTTGAGCAGGGGGGTTGGACCAGATGACCTCCAGAGGTCCTTTCCAAGCTCAACTATTCTGTGATTCTGAGAATTAAGTAAGTCCTCAGTGTGTCTAGGCAGTGGCACAAAAAGCTTCAGAAAGCTAAAAGACAGCATATTTTTTCATCTAGATGGTTAAAGCACTTTATAGAATTTCAAAACAGGATTCTGTAAAGTGTAACTAACTTAATGGGTGACCTCATTGGGAAGAAAGGCCATATGTACTCTAAAGAAAACTTACTTCACTAACTTCCACTCAATCTCATTAATTTAATTGTCTCACCGTCTTTTGTGTCCTCATAGTGTCTTGGTTTCTTTTTGATTGGCAGTGATGCTTTACTCTTCTGAGAAGCATTTTGCAGTCTTAGGGATTGAGTATTTTTTGCAAAATATTCCTGAGACTTACATTTTTTTGCTTTCCTTGTGTCTCCAGGGTTGTTCTTGATCTTCAGGATTGAGTGCACTCTCAGTAAATTTGCAGGTGACACAAAGTTGGGTGGGAGTGTTGATCTGCTTGAGGGTAGGAGGGCTCAAACTGGAGGAGGGTAGATTTAGATTACATGTCAGGAAGAAATTTTTCACTCTGAGGGTGGTGAGGCACTGGAACAGGTTGCCCAGGGAAGTTGTGGAGGCCCCATCCCTGGAAGTGTTCAAGGCCAGGTTGGATGGGGCTTTGAGCAACCTGGTCTAGTGGGAGGTGTCCCTGCCCATGCCAGTGGGGTTGGAACTAGATGATCTTTAAGGTCGCTTCCAACCTAAACCATTCTATGATTCTGTGGAGAGATCTGGATGGGCTGGATCGATGGGCTGAGACCAATGGTATGAGGTTCAACAAGGCCAAGTGCCAGGTCCTGCACTTGGGTCACAACAATGGCCTCAGGTTGAACCAGGGGAGGTTTAGATTGGATATTAGGAAAAATTTCTTCACTGAAAGGGTTGTCAAGCACTGGAACAGGCCACCCAGGGAAGTGGTGGAATCACCATCCCTGGAGGTATTTAAAAGACATGTAGACATACTGCTAAGGACACAGTTTAGTGGTGGTTTTAGCAGTGTTAGGTTGATGGTTGGACTCGATCTTAAAGTTCTTTTCCAACCTAAATGATTCTGTGATTCTTGTTTCCTTATCTTTAGGTCAGGTTCTTACTCATCTTCTTGCTGCGTGATCATTTAAATGAAGTCATACTTGCAGTGCTCTGTAGCAATTAACATATAGCATTCCTTTAAATCTTGTTCTAGTCTTTCTTCTGATGCCTTCATGCATGTACATATTTCCTTTCATATTTATTTCATACTAATCTTAATACTTCTTTTATCCATCTCTACATTTCCTCCTCCATTTTTGTTAGAGAAAAGACAGATGCAGTAATAGCAGAGCAGCTTGTTTGTCTGCTGCTTCTGTGCCCATTCCAGTAACCTGGTGGGTGCGTTGATTTGTGTTTGTAATGCTGTGATCAGCTCCTTCGATGCCAGGATGAGGTGACAAGAGATGAAGCCCATTCACCTCAATACCTTTGGTCTTAAAGGTACTGCTCAATTAGGTTTGGTTCATGATTCCAGATTAAAAAAACGTAAATGTATCCAGAGGCATTCTCCTGGGATGTCCAGATTCCTGTCGAGGCTTCCTGCATCTGCATTCCCAAAATGCAGGACTTATCTGTGTTTTATATGCTACCAGCTTGGTGAGATGTCTCTAGCGTTTAGTTATGAAGTTACTTACATTAGGGTGGGAGTCATCTGTTCCTGTGCAGGTGGCTTTATCTAAGCTAAATGTCTAAACTGGCTGTATGGAGAATCAGCTGAGAGAAACAGACACTTCTGATGCATGATTTGTCTGATTTTAAGCAGATATTTTAAATGGGCTGGGTGCTTTAGAAACTACATGATGTAAATGTCTAAAGTTACATCTTACAGCTGTGCCGCCTTAGTTTTAATGTTGAAAATTATATACATTATGAAATGTAGAAGTCTCTAGTTTTACTCTTTTTCATATTAATAGCTCTTTCTAGAATCTCCTTTCAGGATTCTGCATCAAGAAATTGATCACATGATACAATTGCTTTTATATTCCTGGCTCTTGACATACATTTTTCTCTTCTTCTCTTTGAGGGACCATAATAAGTATGCAGGCAATAGTTAGGCTTTAGCAGAATCCATCCCTCTTTTTGCAAGTACAGTTTAATTTACTTAGCGGTGTCACTTTTTTACACAGCTGCAGCCAAAACCTGATATTTAGGATTTCATCATGTTGCTTATGCCATTTACTCTTTGACTTTGTGCAATGGAAGGTACCAGCTGAGGAATCAGAATTCAGCTCAGCCAGCTACCACATAGGAATATGAACAGGAAAGAAGCTGTAATGCTGATCTACAAATGCATAGATTCGCAGTGCCAAGACTTGGAACTGTCAGAACGGTCCCGATGACCAAGTTTGACATGTAACGTACCAAATGCAACAGGGTCTCCTTACATCCCTCTGGCTGCACTTACACACACACTTCCCTAACACGTACGCTTGCTTCCTCTTCCTTCTCGTCTGACTTTCTCAGTCATACTTCTCTTTCACAAAGGGTGAACAAGATGAAGACCATTTTAGTAATAAAATACAAAAGATGATGTTTATACACGTGCTACTGCATGCCACACTCCAGAATAGAGCATCTTGTTGAATTAAGGTCTTATTTACTACTAGAAGGGGCAGAATTTGTACGTTGATCTGCACGTATATCTTTAAACATACATCTTTAAAATGTAGTACTCCTAAAATGACTTCTGAGTGTTGGGCTGAGGTGATGCATAGTCAGAAGGACACATGATGCAATAGTAAAGTGGGGAAAACAGGGTATGCATGAACAGAGATCAAAGCGTTGCTGAATGCAAAAGATTGACCAGGTTGTAGAATAGGAGTTTGTATTTAATTTTATGAAAACGGGGCTTGTCATATCGTTAACAAATTTTAAGTTGAGCCTTTTACAAATGACAGTGCAAAGTGCCCGTCTTGTTCTGATGAAGGTAACTAGCTACGGTATACTATATATTATTGCCAATATCTTGAAGAAAATGTATGTTAAGACTGTTAGATTTTCATTGGGTGAATCTTATTTCCTTCTAAGGCAGTTTGTATTCTTTTTGTTTACCCTGTTTGTGTGGGCCTGAGAGCTGCCATACCCTAAAGGACACTGCTGCAGCTATGGAGGTATGAATGTAAACAGGAATGGAGATATCAATGGAAATTAAACAGTAAACTTATCCAGAAGAAACAACATAGAAAAAGACAGCTTTGTTTCATTTGCATGAGGAGCAATGGAAGCATAGAAACTGCGTTACAAACTGAACAATAAGGATAAAGGTTGCCAGAGTACTTCACACTGTTGCATACTCAAAACAAGTAACGTTTAGAATTTTACTCTCAGCTGGCTATTGTTCTGCTTACATGAAACTAGAACTTAAATATTTTCATTTAGTTTGGGGTTTTTGGTATTTACTGTTTCATGCCTTTTCTTCTTTTAAAGCTAAATTAACTATTGACTACAAAGCTCATGGCTCAGCCATATTATTTTACTTTATGTCCCGAAGCATTGTCCTTCGCATTGTGCTATAAATTATGTTTGGACTTTCTAAGATGATGTGAAACTTGTAGAAAGCATGAATACTTCGGTGGGGGGAGAGGAAGAAGTGATTCAGGTTCAAGTTGTAGAGTTGAGGTTGGTAAAGCCTTGAGAACCTTGAAGTTAGAGCACTCACTTAGGAGGTAGAACACTTGGCTGACATTGATCTGGAGGGATAGAGACCCCACTGCGCCTTCTGGGAGAGTGCTGCACCTTTCAGTGTGTAGTAGACTTAAAAGGACACCTTTCTTTCAAAGTGGGTCCACTGTGCAATCATGAACACAGGAGTTGCATGCCAAGAGGAGAAAAGCAAGTGGTAGCATGATTCTGTTGTTAAGTGGTTGAGCATCTCAGCTGAGGGGAGAGACTCATGTTCCAGTCCCTGATCTTGGAGCTCTTTCTGTATGTTGTCCAGGAAAGAGCTCATTTAAAATGCACACGTTTCCCAGTAAGAAAGGGCACAAAGAACTTCCTTGGTTCCCATGGCATAGCTTCAACAGGGAGGAGGGATTGTCTACTCAGCGGTTCTATATAGCCTCGCATTCTCCCTGGAAAAAACAGATGTGAAGGAAAAGCCTAGAGGAAGGCAGTGAAAGTGGGTCACCCACTTCCTAACTGTGTGTTTGTAATCAAAACTTATTACTAGTGGGACCACACACCACTAACCCTATTTTCATTTCTCCTCCCTTTCCTAACTACAATGTAGATTCCATGTTTTTATCAAACCTGGTATTACTCAAACATTTTGGATATACTCAAAAATATTTATTAGGGCTTTACTGAAGGCCTCAGCCATGGAAGCAAAGGCTAAACCCGCTTCGGGTTGACAGTGCTAAGAATTCCTTGATGAGATGGCATCAGGACAAATTCTGAGCTCAAAATTACTTCAAACATAAAGTTCATTTGGAACCATTGTCATATCAAAGGCAGGCTTGAAAGTAGGGTCTGGGGATCTTGATTTTGCTGTTAGAAGCTTCATGTCCACCTAATATCCACATGAGGTGCTCAAGACTGTCCTAGTAATCTAGCCAATGAAACCCACAACCTTTCTTGAGAAATTTATGCATATAAATGAATTAAACATTTTCATCCATATGTGTAACCAGAGTGCTTTCTTCTCATGGTATTGATCAAAAAAGCAATTGGTAAAAACAGAGTAAAAAATGTCTAAAAATTACTTCTGATTTTTCTTGTTCTTCCATATTAGATTCTAACAAACTGGTACACATTAAGTGTTAATGCAGACCTGTAAGTTGTAGGGTATCTTTAACTAATCCTGTTTCAGCCAATACATTCCAGTGTTCATAGTTTATATGAATGTTCCATATTAACATTTTGTAAAAATTTATTTCGTAGACTGCAGTGATGATGCATTTCGTTGCAACACGGGAAAATGCCTGAATTATACCTTTGTTTGTGATGGCTATGATGACTGTGGAGACCTTAGCGATGAACAGGACTGTGGTAAATGAAAGTTTTATGCTTTTCTAAAGTCTTTAAGATAGCAGTAGTGCCTAAGCCAGTGATGTTTTTCCTTAAACTACTAAAACAGTAATATACACTGCTGTTATTCTTTTTGGGCAAAGTAAAAACAGCTCACAAATTCTATACGCAATTTGAAAAGGTTTAAAGGAGAGTTCTGGATTAATCCAAATTTTGAAGGTAGTGGTCTTTTTAAAGAATATTGTGATTTGCAATTTGTTTTAAACTAATTCAAGATGTTACGGTTGCTTTCTTGCTAACTTTGATGAATTTAACTGAGGCTACACACTGGTGATGCCAACTGTTTTATAGCTGAACTGTTTTTACGTAAGCTTCATAGTGAACTTGTATGTTTTGATGATCAGATTCTGTCTTTTTCAAATTCTGTTTTCAATAAGCTTTGTATGTTCTGCCTCATTATATTTTTCTTTCCACCTACGCTTAACTTTCATAGGAAAATAATGAAGTTTTGACATAAAAAAGAATAATCTTCACATGTAAATATTGGGAAACTTTGAAAGCCTTATTTTTTCTAACTTTCGTTCCTGACACTACACCTGAAAAAAATTAAGTGCTCTAAAATAAATCTTTAAGTGTTAAAATATTATTTCTCACTTTTTTTTGTTTTGCTTTTCTAAGGAAAAGCACAGAGAATTTCAAAAGTAAAAATCAAGGCACAACTTTATCTGAGATTTGTTTTATGTTTCTTCTCCAAATTAAGCATACTCTAAGATCTTTTACTACTTTTTCTCAGTTTTGGTTGTTCTGTGGTTTTTTTCATAAAACTTCTTTGATTAAAGACTTTTCTAAACATTAATCTGACTCCTACCATTCCTATCTTGAGACAGTTTTTTCTATATGTCATTTAAGACCTAACTTTTTGTAGAGGCTATAAATGGATTTCATAGCAGATCTGGCAGACTGGACTGTGTCTATGCTCCCTGTTTATTTTGAGGTAAACTCAGCCTGCTCAACAGAATGCTTTTCTTTATTTGTGGAAGCATTTGGGTAGAAAGAATAAGATGAAAATTGGAATAGTTTCTTTGTAGATCATTCTTACGGAAAATTCTGAGCGTATGCAAAAAACATAGTTTCTGATTAAGTGCCAAATATGGCAGTTGAGAAACATTTTTTTTTTTTTACTTCTTAGTGAAAAGATAAATGTAGGGAATGGTTTGCTCTGATGGCAACGGAAAATGTTGGCTGACTACAAATCATTTCATGAGATGGGAAGCCATATGATCTTTTAATCTGCTTAACAAATCTTAGAAACTTGTTTATTTGCAAGTGCAAACAACTGTGCACCTGAGAGAAGGAATGAGTGCATCACTCTCTAAATAGGCAATAGAATTCAGAACGTATGTAGCTACCACGTGCAAAAAAGTCTGCAGTTACAGAAAATCTCTTACTGAAGTTTACTAATGCAAAGTGGGTCATTAGTGAGAATGATTAGCTTATAGGCATAGAAGAATTGATCACTAATATAAATTATACAAATGGAACTTATCCTTTTTTTTGTCCTCAAATTTGCATTTTATTTAGATTGTAATCCAGTGACACATTATCAGTGTGGAGATGGGAGATGTATAACAGCTGATTGGGTATGTGATGGTGACCATGACTGTATAGACAAATCAGATGAAATCAATTGCTGTAAGTACCCTTAATCTCTAAATTATTTTTTTTTAATTTAAAAATAAAACCCAAAATGTAAGTAATATACTTACTTATTACTTGTAAAGCAAAACTGTGAGCTTATTTGATTTGACAAGTTTGCACTTGACAAATGTCCCTTCTGGTAGACAGCTGCAGCAAATGAAACATTTGCTGCTGTTGTTGAAAAGGACCAGCATTCCCTTGTGTTTCAGCTTCTTGTTAATTACAGAATTAGCTTTTTGTTAATTGTAATGTTCCCATTAAAGAGTAATGAATGAATGTATATAACCTCTTAAACTGTAATTGTTCTGAGTTTGTGACAGCTTTCTGATATGTCTATATGTGACCTTTCACACCTTGTCAAAGTTTGGACTTCTGTCTGCTCCAATGATGATGGTGTATATCTACAAAACAGCTATCCTAGAATATTGCTGAGGTTGCAAAGTCAAGTCTTGGAGAGCTAGCACATGTTTTAATACAATTAAGGTTCTCTTAAGACATATGCTTATGCTGCTTTGATTCTTGCTGCCATTCAGTGCTTCACCTTGCAACCACTATCCTAGTTTTCCCTGAAATCTGAGAACCTGATCTGAATAAAGGAATGTAACTAAGTGGGCAAAGAAAAGGTGACAATTTTTACATGAGTAAAAATGACAAGTTTTTTTTCTTGGAAAAGCTGAACCTTCATCCCAGCCTTTTGCTAATATCTGATATAGTTTCAGTCCCTGCAGTTAAAGATCAGCACAGCTGTACGCTATTGAAAACATAGCCTATACACAATGAAAAATGTCAAGTGACCTTCAGTGCTAAGCGGTGTTATCCGCTCCTCCTAAAATGTCTTCAAGATGATGTTCAAAAATAATTAAGACCTTCATTAACACAAGCTGATCAGAACATAATCTTTTTTTTCACTCTAGCGTGTCATAGTCAGGGTCTGGTGGAGTGCAGAAATGGGCAGTGCATTCCTAGTGCATTCCAGTGTGATGGAGATAATGACTGTAAAGATGGAAGTGATGAAGAAAACTGCAGTGAAAGTAAGGATATTCCTCATTTTACTCTTCTTACTGAACCTACCATTGACTGCTTTGCTTTGAAATGCCTTTAGCTAAAGCTGTCTGAGAAATTTGCTTTCTTTGCCTTTGAAATAACACTTGCTAAGGCTGGTTGGTGTCTGCTTTCACACAGGAAATTGTAAGCAGAGTTTTATTACTCCTTAAATATATAAAAAGTTAAAGAAATGGAGGTAATATTTTGCATAGTATTTGGTTATCTGACATGATCAGCTGTTATCTGAAATAAATTAATACATATTCATATTGTCTGCAACAGTTAGAAGCTACTATCACAGGAATTGGTGGTGTTTGAGGAGGAATTGTTTCTTGAAAATCTTTTTTTCATCAGAACTTGGGAGTCAGAGAAAGGACGTTTTCATAAGTAAACTAGTGATTTAGTGTGACTGAGGGAAAATATATAAGAATGTAAGTTTTCACAGCTACCTAATAGCAGTCTCATGATGGATTGTATGAAAGAAAAGGAAACCAGGCAGTTTCTTAAGCCCTGGAACATGGTTTCCCAAAGACTTGTGTCCTGTGGTACATTTTGACGCTCAGAAAGAGATGTTGTCATGTTGTCACAGTTTCAGTATTTGAAAGTATTTTTCACATGTAATTCTCCTGTTTCTGGTAAGGTATAGGTTCAGATTGAAGCCTTTCCTTCAATGGGAGCGTTATTAATGTCTTTCTCTTATGAATCTTATTTTTAAGAAACTAAAGGAAGTCACTTTATTAGAAAACTCTAGTGCTGTCACATGTAGTGGTAATAGGACAACATATTCAAAAGTTATTAGAGTGGAACAGACTTGTTATCAAAGATAAATACACAGTGTGGTTATATAAGCCTCATTTCTTTAGGAAGCCAGTCCAGAAGAAATCCTTTCATAAGCACGTCTACTCAGTCCCTTCTGTTCATATTAAGTTCTTGTGATCTTTCTACTCCAATTTAAACATCTCCATTCCAAACTATAACTGAGAAGTTGAAACACAGAAATTACCATTATTCTTCTTCGCAATTAATTTTGATGTTGCAAAAAGGTCTTGCATGAAATTTCTTCCATTCCTGACTGTGGCAATCTAAAAAACGAGGACCAAGTTTTGTCCTTAGTTCTTACTGTGCAATCTCACAAAATGCTCAGTTTTTATTCTTCATCTTGTGAGACCCCACCTGGAATACTGTGTCCAGCTCTGGAGCCCCCAGCATGAGAAGGACATTGACCTGTTGGAGCGGGTCCAGAGGAGGGCCATGAAGATGATCGGAGGATTAGAGCACCTCTGCTATGAGGACAGGCTGAGAGACTTGGGGTTATTCAGCCTGGAGAAGAGAAGGCTCCAGGGAAACCTTATAGCAGCCTTCCAGTATCTGAAAGGGGCCTACGAGAAAGCTGGAGAGGGACTTTTGACAAGGATGTGTAGTGATAGGACGAGGGGTCATGGCTTCAAACTGAAAGAGGGTAGATTTAGATTAGATATTAGGAAGAAATTCTTTACTGTGAGGGTAGTGAGGCACTGGCACAGGTTGCCCAGGGAAGTTGTGGATGCCCCATCCCTGGAAGCGTTCAAGGCCCGGTTGGATGAGGCTTTGAGCAACCTGCTCTAGTGGGAGGTGTCCTTGCCCATGGCAGGGGAGTTGGAACTAGATGATCTTTAAGGTCCCTTCCAACTCTAACCATTCTATGATTCTATGATCTTTCCTGATGTCCAACCTCAGTCTTATTCTATGAATTCCATGATCCCCCGTTTTATATTTTTAATATAAAAAAGATGAGGCAGGAGAATGGGATAAATTGAGAAGTACAAAACTATTTAGAAAATTCTATAAGCATCCATGTCAACTTTTAAAATTAACTCAACTTAAGCCTCTTAAATTTGTTTATCACTAGTAAAAGAGAGTTTAACTGAAAACGTTGACGCATGATGTGGGCTAGAAGTCAGTGATGTGTTTTGCTTTCACTGCTCTTTGCTTCTGTGGATGTTGAAGAAATGGTTAAAAATCTTATTTTGGTAAGGTGAACAGATATAGATTCAAGGATCCTAAATGCAGAGGGGTAGGATGGGGTGATAACTATGTAGTCGATGATCTCCCTATATGCTAAAAGATTTTTCTGCAGAGCATTAAACTGCAAAACTTTTAAATATGAAAGTTTTCCTTGTTCTTATTATTCATTCTTCAGTGTGCAAAAACCACTGTCTAATATTTTGCGATACTGTGTAGAGCAAAATTTTTCCTTTATGCAACCATATCCTGTCTGTCCTAAATTTTCATGAGAATATGTAGACAGAATTTGGTCTTCATTTGGATTATTCCTCTTTAGTTCATTGCAAAGTCCATGTAAAAGCTAGGCAGAATTCTTGTTTGTGATTTTCTTTTGTATTTCTTATGTATGTTGTTGATTTCAGCAACTACAGAAAATGTAATAGGACATACACTTAATACAAAGACTTCTCTGCTGTACAAACCGAACAATTTGGATATGTCTAGTAGAGGCAGTGAAGTTAGGGCTGAAGTGATCTGGAATATTGGTTTTGTTACAAACACAGCAAATATGCAAAATCAGCATAGAAATTTGAGGTCAAAATGTAGTGGTTTGCCACTTCCCTATATAGGGATACAGACACCTTGTGTAATAGTACAAGTATATACATATAGGGATTGCAAATGACCATTGCTTCATCTATATCCAAATGAGAAAAAAAATGGTCTCCTTCGCTACGTACCTCAAGGAAATTTAAGGTATGGCATCTATTAACATTACCGCTGTCATTCATTTTGTGACAATAGTAATATGATATAGATATACTCTCAGCTGGTTCTGTGATCCCTTCAAGAGACAGGGTAGAGTGTGTTTATAGAAATTCAGCATTGACTGTGCCAGGATCAAAAGAATCTACACTGAAGCACAGGGATTTTCAAAGAGTTGAGAAACTCTTCCACTTTGGGTTAAGAGGGAGTTTGAGCAAACTTGAAAAATTTTAATGTAAAGATTTGTGATAGCTTTAGAAGTCAAAAGGCTTTCCCTACCTTTCAAGTTCCATTTTGCCATCAGATGCACCTGTAAAATAGGACAGTCAATTGCTACAGCAAAAGAAAGTACCTCCATTGTTTCAATATATAATGTGTATGAAGAGAAGTAAATCCACATAATTATGAATAGATATGACTGTATCATCAGTTCTTTGGGACAAGGCTGTTGTCAAGGTCATTGAAACAAGGTGTTTCTTCAACATCTTCTGTATGCCTAATTTATGGATGCTATGGCTGAATGATTAATGTTTGCGGGCAGTAGTGCAATAGAAACACTAAGCAATAGTTCCAATAAACCATTTTAAACCAGATGAGATGATAAAAGCCAAACTGTTCAGTCTCTATGTACAGAATAGTAAATTAAAGGACTGATTTTGCAAAAGTCATATGGAAGAGAGAATATAATGGTTTGGAAAGAAGCTATCACCACTATGAGACAGAGAGAAGTCCAGGGATTTGTCAGAGAAACTACCTACCAAGGTAATGTGCTCAGAAACTTTTCGATGAAGTGCTGGCTTTAGTTATTCTGAATTACATGTTCAGGACCATAGCCTTTTTGGGTTTCTTGTTGTTGTTTGTGTTTTAACCAGCCAAAGGAGGACAACAAAGCTTCAGCTTTGATGACCTTTTTTCAGGATGGTTTTTATTGTGCACCAAAACAATCATAAAATGAGAAGCAGATCGACTTAATGGCACTGAAGAATAATTCCCAGAGGGTATTCTCTTTCAGCTAGGACCTATTGTTCCCTTTGAAATCTGGTTTACATGTCTTTTCATACTCTGCCAGAGGATCGTGGTAAATGGCTTTCAGAGAACCATACCTCTCATTCAGAAACTAGGATATAAATTCTCATATTAAATACAGTGGTAAGGAAAAGTGACATCTGGACAGTGCTGCACACTTTTCTTCCTTACAACACTTCCTTACTGCACTTGAAATGCTGTAGAATGCTTATTCAGCTATGTAAAGGAAATACTTAATGGTAATGTAAACTCTGTATCTTTTCATCACTACACTCCAGTCATTTTTGTTAGTCTGGTAAATAATTAGAATAGTAAATTTCTGTTTTCCTCAGGTCAAACCCTCTGTCAGGAGGGAGACCAGAGATGTAATTCCTGTCCTGATCCCTGTGGAACTTCTCTCTGTGAGATGAGAAACAGCCAGACAAACTGCAGTAAGTAGGTCACATGCTTCATACTGTCACTGTTTTAGGGTGTTTTCGAGTATAATGAGGATGCAGGGTAGGACACAGTAAGTAATACCTTAATTTACTATCTAATGCACATTCGTAATGGTTAAGTATTGAAAATGGCGAAGTTGAAACAAAAGTTTCATCGTAACTCTTGATTATTGGTGTATTAAGAGATACTTGTAACATTTGACATTGAGATATTTTCCCTTCTCTGAAATTTTGATACGTTCTTAATGAGTGTTTACAGTTGCACATTTTCTTAACATTTGACATTCAGTGTTTACATAAAGTAAACAACATAGTGTAAGTGTAAAGCAGAAGCTACTGGTTTATTTTCAAAATATAAGAAAACATAGTACTGTGTTTAGTAGTCTGGAGAACTTTTAGCCCTTTTATGAAGGAATGATTTTGATATTCAAACTGGCAGAACTAGTTATTCTTCTGGCCAATACCTGTTGTAGAGGATTGGGGTCTTCAGCATTGTGTATCTTTATTTCTATGTCCTGTACCATACCACTCCATGCAAGCCTCCTGTACCCACTGTACACTTGTTTCTGAGTAGCTGTCTTTCTCACTTGTGCAATGCAGCACTGTGAACAGATACTCGAAGTATATTTGGCTAGGTTTTGAAACTGGGCAGAACTGTATTCAGAATTAATTAAAACTTGGTGACGTGTTTAATACAGTCACATCAGTTCAGGTCACCTTGGCACATGGGCAGGCTTGCCTTCACTTATATATGAATGTGTAGACATTTCCTATAATTGCTTTGTGCTGAGCAGTTATGTCTGCAAGGTATAGTTTGGTACTATATGGTAGCTTGTTTCAATAATGTTATTCCATTTAGGTTGGAATGGATATGGGAAGGTCAACTAGTCCAAATTCCACAGTCTCTCTAAAGTTGTGACTGTCACCCAGAAGAGTTTTTTTGAGACAGGCACCACTCACGCTGGGGCCTCTAGATGCTGCTAAAGTAAAGATATAAGATACTTGGGCATGCGCTTACATGTGTTTCTTTCAATGCTTCTGCTGATTTTTTGAAAAGGGACAATCATAAATACCATGTTTAGCATTATAAGGAAGTTATTTCACATCTTTGGTCAGTTAGTCCAAACTCCCAATTAAGTCATGTGGCCCATGACCTTGTGCTGCTGAGTTTTGAGTATTTCCAAGGATAGAGATTCCACAGTCTCTCTGGGAGACCTGTTCTAGTGTTAGGCCACTCTCATGGTAAAAACCTTTTGTGACTGGAATTCTCCATGTTACAACTTGTGTCTTTTGCCTCTCATCCTATCCCTATGCACTTCTAAGAGTCTGGCTCCATCTGCTTTACACCTTCCTATTAGGTAATTGTTAACAACAATAAGATCTCCCCTTAGCCTTCCTTTTTTGATGGCTGAACAAACCCTCTTTTCCCAATTCTTGCCTGTAGATCATATGATCCAATCCCCTAACCTGCTTAGTGGCCTTCCACTGACCTTGTTCCAGTATGTCGATGTCTTTCATGAACTGGGGAGCCAAAAACCAGAACACAATACTCCAGATATGTACCAGTGCTGAATAAAAGGGAATGACAGCCAGTCATCTTGTCAGAGGCAGCAATCATTAATCAGGCATAATTTTCCCATGATAAATTCGTGCTGGCTGTTCCCAGTCACCTTATTTCTTCATGTGGGGACATGTCTCCCAGAAGAAACTGGTCCATAATCTTCCTGGGGACTGAGGATAGACTGACTGTAGTCCCCTGTATCCTCCTTCTTGCCCTTCCTAAAGATAGATGTGGTATTTGCGTTTTTCCAGTCATCAGGTGGCAGGGTTGCCATCACCTTTTGAAGATGATATAAAGCAGCTTTCCAATGACATTCCTCCGTGGAAACTGAGGCAGAAGAGACATTGAGTACCTTCATCTTTTCCATGTCCCTGGTCACTAGTTCCCCTGCCCCACTGAACAGCAGATCCACATCTTTCTTAAATTTCCATTTGCTGCCAGTGTACTTACAAGAACCTTTCTTCTTGCCCTTTACGTTGCTCAGTACTTTCAACTCTAGCTGAGCTTTGGCTTTTCTGACTCCATTCTTGTATGCTCTCGAAATGTCTCTATGTTCCATTTAAGTGCTCTGTCCCCTCTCCTGTATATTTATTTTTTGTGTTTGAGCTCAGTCAGGAGATTCATATTCAAACAAGGTGGCCTTGTGCCACGCTTACTTGACTTGCTTTGCATTGGAATGGACGGACTCTTCCTGTGCTCTGAGGAGACTCTCCTTTAAGGCCAGCTTGCTGTCCTTCAAGCAGATATCAGCATAATTAGAACTCTCAAAAGTACTAGGGCATGCAATCATGAGGCATCTTCCAGCTCTCTGAAGAAGGGTTTGTCCACCTCCTCTTTTTGCTAAGGTGGTCTGGAGCAGATGCCTACTATGTACATAACCTGTGTAGGTCTGTCCTCTGATCCATATCCATAACCAAACTATTCAGGTGAGAAGGAGCCTTCTAAGATGATTGTAGTAGTAGGTGTTGGGTTTTTTTACTTGCCTGTTGTGAACCAAGCCATCGTTCTCCCCCAAGAAATATTTAGCAAGGGTTATGAAGTGGGAAAGAAGGTATCCATATAACACAAAACTAATAACAATCAACTTAATTTTAAAAAAACCTTTTAATAAAATGTAAATTTTTAGATTTTTTTTTTTTCATTGAAATCTCAGATGTCTTCATGGAATTATCTCAGTTATTTTCTCATCTGTGTATTGCAATTCATGCTCAGATAGCTCCCATGAGAGGTTGTCCCCCTCCTGGTGAAAAGGAATCAACATATCTTGGGATACATACACTAATCAAGGAGAAATCAAACATGAGATATCACAACAGATCAAATTACTTTGGTTGTTAACCACATCTGCAGTTCCTGCTGAAATCCCTTGGAACTGTAGGTACTTGGCATCTCCAAAGAAAACAGTTCTTCAAGTAATCTTTTCTTGTCTGTTGTGAGATTTAAAGGTCATATTTTCCTGATATTTTAAGGTCAGAATACATGAGTATTCACTGAGATATAATTACTGACTTGAATAACTCCACTCTAGCTAGTCACAAATTCAAATGTGTATGATAAGACTAATTCTCTGTGGGCTGAAGGCTTATGGGAGTGAAGAATGTTTAGTCCCAGATCTCTCTGCCTGCAGGAGAAGCAGCAGCTTTAGCGGCCTGTGCCTCAAAGAACAGGTGTTGCTTCTCAGTTCCTCCATTTGAAGATTCAACTTTTTATTTCAGCATTACTGACTTTGTCACAAAACTGCAGTTTACCCAGGAGCGAGGCCTTCTGTATTTCTATCTGCTGTTTCAAAGCTTCTTTACTCATAATGCTTCCAAAACTTAACAGGCATTACACTAAACCCTGTTGTATATGTTTAAAACTGTAGCAACTTTACATTTGCTCTGGTCAAAAAAAAAAAGACAGACTTTTAAAATTTTATTTATTTTTAAATACTTAAGCTGATTAGTGAAGAACACATAAAGTGTGTCTGATACATTGTGACAGGACCAACATTGGACTCACACCTGATGGCTATGTAGTCACCAGTTGTGCATAAGACAGGTCCTTGTCTGGCTGGCAAACAAGACACCAGCAGCAGCCTACTTCCAATAAGTAGGAAAATACATATATTCCCACAGTAGCCTCTGGTTCTTACGTACTCAGGGAGCAGTTCTCTCTTAAGCAAATTACCTTTTGTAAACAGCGCCTACAGTCCTGTAAAAGGCAACAGTCTTTCAAGCTGCAATTCAGTCTTTCTCACAATAAGAAAGAGTTGAAAGTCTACTTTCTTTCAGACTCATCTTCCTTGTGGATAAATCAGTATGAGACTTACTGTGATCCAAAGCAGTTTGTCCTGTGGTCCAAAATCTTCTCCTGATCAATGCAGATTTTTGTATCCCATTGTATCTATGGACAACAATTTTGGAAAATGTTCAAGTGGCTGGGCCTACATTACAAGATAGTGAAAAACATTTTTTGACATGTGATATTTGAGTTCTAAAACAATGTTCCTATTCCATGTCATGAGAAACCCAAGAGGTTTTTAGTGAAGATGTTTCCTTGTTGTGCTACAGGCAACAGTCCGTAATTCTCAACAAGAGTAACACGTAATCTGAATTAGACTTCTGGATCATCTCTCTTTCTCCCTTTCTGGTCCAGTGAATATTTAATTGTTTATACACAATGGAACAACAAGAGAATTTGGGAGAGATTTTTCTTGTATAACATCTGGAAGTACTATTGTCTTTTTTCATGTTGTTTTCACTGTTCGTATTTTGACCAGAGTTATTCCATCTTTGGTAAGACATGAGAATTCCCATGGGAAATTTTGGTTTTGTCAAAGCAGTATTTTCTGGCCCAAATAACTCTTTGGTTGGAAAATTCCAAAGCATAGGCCACATTTTGCAATATTGAGTATGATGGATGTTCTCCATGTGTGATAATGTCTGATCGGTTTAGACTGGCATTATAATGCCATTACAACATATTTAGGATAACAGAACAAATATCTGAAGGGATAGCATAAAGAAGACAGAGCCAGGCTATTTCAGTGCTCAGTGACAGGACCAGAGGCAATGGACACAAACTGAAACACAGGAGGTTCCCTCTGAACATAAGGAAACACTTTTTTTACTGCAAGGGTGACTGAACACAGGTTGCCTGGAGAGGTTGTGGAAACTCCATCCTTGGAGACAGTCAAAAGCTGTCTGGGCATGGTTCTGCACAACCTGCTCTAGGTGGCCCTGCTTGAGCAGGGGGGTTGGACCAGATGACCTCCAGAGGTCCCTTCCAACCTCAGCCATTTTATGATTCTGTGAAATTTTCCATTCACTTCTCTTACTATGGAATGAATTCCTATATAGTAGGAGCAAGTTAATAATAAATACATGAAGATATTAAACCCAGGCATAATCTGTTTGTTTGGGTTTTTTTATATTTGGGATAAAAGATGCAATGAATTTTATTCCTTGTTCCCCACTCATTAAGTTGTACTTACATATACTATAAATAAGGGAGTAGCAAGATCTCTTAAACTCTAGGACAGACATCAGAAGGAAAGATGAACATTTGGATTACTTAAACTCGGTCAGATATTCCCTTGGAGTGTATGTTCTGTTTGTTACTCTGCTTGTGAACTGTAGGGAATTGGGTGCGAGAGTCAAAGTTATTCTTTTCAAACCTACGACACTTTGCACATAATGTAGTAGAAGCTTTCTAAACACAGTGTGAAAATTGTAATCATACTGAAAACATGTAAAGAGCTATCCTACAGGGGCATTTCAGTGGACTAGATTTTCTTCTAGAATTCACCTGAACCCCTTAAATATGAGGCATAACAAAAGAGAGGATGATACATGTGTGTTTCTACCCTTTAGTCTTGAATAATGTTATGTTATACAAACACTTAGAACATTGCGTATACTTTTGTGTTCATTTACTCATGTTTCATCATGAAATATTGATGAACATGTAATGTTCTGTACACATCAAGCAAAGATGCTTACTGGGGAAAAATCGAAAGACAAAACCAAACTGATCTGGGCATCTGCGGCTGAAGTGTGGGAGGACAAGGGAGAATTCATCATGAAGAACTGTTGAGCAACTGACATCATCTGCCTGGACTTATGCAAAGTATTTGATGCTGTCCTGCATGACATCCTGGCCTCTAAATTGGACACACAGATTTGAGGGATGGATGCACTCAAAGAGTTACAGTCAATGGCTCGATGTCCAGGTGGAATCCAGTGAAAAGTGGCATACCTCAGGGGTCAGCACTGGAACGGTACTGTTCAACATCTTTGTCAGTGACGTGAACAGTGGGGTTGAGTGCACCCTCAGCAAGTTTGCTGATGACACCAAGCTGTGTGGTGTGGTCAACACGCAGGAGGGAAGAAATGCCATTCAGAGGGACCTGGACAGGCTTGAGAGGTGGGCCCATGCAAACTTCATGAAGTTCAGCATGGTCAAGTACAAGGTCCTGCACGTGGGTCAGGGCAATCCCAAGCACAAATACAGGCTGGGCGGAGAACGAATTGAGAGCAGCCCTGAGGAGAGGGACTTGGGGGTGTTGGTAGATGAGAGGCTCAACGTGAGCCAGCAATGTGCACTCGCAGCCCAAAAATCCAACCGCATCCTGGGCTGCATCAGAAGAAGCATGGCCAGCAGGTAGAGGGAAGTGGTTCTGCCCCTCTACTCTGCTCTGGTGAGACCCCACCTGGAGTACTGTGTCCAGATTTGGAGTCCTCAGCACAAGAAGGACATGGACCTGTTGGAGTGGGTCCAGAGGAGGGCCACAAAGATGATCAGAGGGTTAGAGCGCCTCTCCTATGAGGACAGGCTGTGAGACTTGGGGTTATTCAGCCTAGAGAAGAGAAGGCTCCAGGGAAACCTTATAGCAGCCTTCCAGTATCTGAAAGGGGCCTACAAGAAAGCTGGAGAGGGACTTTTGACAAGGGCATGTAGTGATAGGACAAGGGGTAATGACTTCAAACTGGAAAAGGGTAGATTTAGATAAGATCTCAGGAAGAAGTTTTTCACTCTGAGGGTGATGAGTCACTGGAACAGGTGGTTGTGGATGCCCCATCCCTGGAAGTGTTCAAGGCCAGGCTGGATGGGGCTTTGAGTAACCTGGTCTAGTGGGAGGTGTCCTTGCCCGTGGCAGAGGGATTGGAACTAGGTGATCTTTAGGGTCCTGTCCAACCATTCTAGGATTCTAAAAGGAAATGGCAGTAATGTGAGGAGGATTGTTGAAGTCTTGAACCTCGTATACCCCAAAGCCGAGACTAAATGTTTTGAGACAACAGAAGTAGTTCAGTATGGGCAGTGTGCAAGGATTTAGCAGAGAAGAAAAGCTGTATATAAAATGAGCTTCATGATCGTCAGATTAGGGATAAATGTTAAAAGAGGTTATAACAGGGAATGCAGTCCAAAAAAGACTGGCCAGTTCTGCTGATCAGCTGAAGAATTGACTGTTGGATCTTCTTTCAACTTCATCTCAAAGATCCAGCTATAGGATCACAGAGTTAACACACTGTGCTGGCAAATGACACTAGCAACTGGCTGGTGGAGAATATTAATCTTGTTAAGATACATTTGCTTCCAGAATAGGCAAATATATACAGTCTTATGATAACAAATGACTTTTGAATAGTACACTTTTTCAAGGAAAATTTTCTCATATTTCAAAAGTAAGTAAAATTAATAAATCTCAGTGCTAAATAGAAAGCTGAATTTCAGTCTGAATTGAAGTGAAATTTTGTCTGTTGTTTTCTGTTGTGGAAAATTGAAAAATAAATATTTCTGACTACCAATTTGGGAAGAAATACAAAAATTCTTTACTGTTATGAATAGGCTCATATGGCTTCTTGAGCTCTGAAACTTGTAGTTTCTCAAGCCTGAGAGGAAATCCCCTGACTGATAAATTTGTTAAATTCTTATGTAATTATTTCTTCTGTATTTCATTTAATCTCACACCATTTGTGTTTCTTTTTTTTTTTTTTTTCCTTTTTCTGTGAAAGGTCAGTGTGAATCAATTACTCTGGAACTCTGTATGAACTTGCCTTACAACTATACTTATTACCCAAACTACCTGGGCCACAGGACGCAGAAGGAAGCCTCTATCAGCTGGGAGTCTTCTCTTTTCCCAGCCTTGGTTCAGACCAACTGCTACAAGTACCTTATGTTTTTTGCCTGTACAATCTTAGTACCAAAATGTGACCCCCATACAAATCAGCGGATCCCGCCTTGCAGGTACTATACTATACTTCATTTAATTCTTGACTGACATTGTCTGTCATATTAGTCTTTCTCAATTGTCTGTTTCCATTGAAAACGGCAGAAATTTTGCTTTGGAATCCCATAGCAAAAGATAGAGAACCATATTTTATAAGATCATAGAATCATAGATTCATTAAATGCAGTTCATTACACGTATGTGATTAGTATCGAAAGTGTTCAAAACAAGGAGAGGAACAGCAGTTCAATAATTTTCAAAATGTACATATGGAATAGAATAGACTAGACTATTTCAGTCGGAAGGGACTGACAATGATCATTGAGTCCAACTGCCTGACCAGTTCAGGGCTGGCGAAGTTAAAGCATGTTATTAAAGGTATTGTCCAAATGTCTCTTAAACATTGACAGGCTTGGGGCATCAACCACCTCTCTAGGAAGCCTGTTCCAGTGTTTGACCACCCTCTTGGTAAAGAAATGCTTCCTAATATTGAGTCTAAACCTCCCCTGGTGCAGCTTTGAACCATTCCCACACGTTGTATCACTGGATAACAGGGAGAAGAGATCAGCACCTCCCTCTCCACTTTCCCTTCTCAGAAAGCTGTAGAGAGCAATGAGGTCGCCTCTCAGCCTCCTTTTCTCCAAACTAGACAAGCCCAAAGTCCTTAGCTGCTCCTCATAGGACATTCCTTCCAGCCCTTTCACTGGATTTGTTGCCCTCCTATGGAC
This sequence comes from Burhinus bistriatus, assembly GCA_013397275.1. Classification (NCBI taxonomy): domain Eukaryota; kingdom Metazoa; phylum Chordata; class Aves; order Charadriiformes; family Burhinidae; genus Burhinus; species Burhinus bistriatus. The sequence goes on along the minus strand of VYXH01011018.1, from coordinate 23,603 downwards.
ACATTCAAGGACCTTCACATCCTTCTTAAATTGTGAGGCCCAGAACTGCACACAGCACTCAAGATGAGGCTGCACCAATGCTAAATACAGCAGAATAATCACCTCTTTTGACTGGCTGGTCATACTGTGTTTGATGCACCCTAGGATGCAGTTTGCCCTCTTGGCTGCCGAGGCACACTGCTGCCCCCTGTTGAGCCTGCTGCTGACCAGCACCCCCAGATCCCTTTCTGCAGGGCTGCTCTCCAGCCATTCCTCTCCCAGTTTATGCTTGTGCCGGGTGTTACTCCATCCTAGGTGCAGGATCTTGCATTTGGACTTGTTAAATTTCATCCCATTAATCATAGCCCAATGCTCCAGCCTATCTAGATTCCTCTGCAAGGCGTCTTGTCCCTCAAGAGAGTTAACAGCACCTCCGTGTTTGGTATCATCAGCAAACTTGCTAATGGTGCATTCAACTCCTGCATCCAGACCATTGATAAATATATTGAACAGAACTGGCCCTAGAATTGAGCCCTGAGGAACACTGCTGGTGACCAGTCACCAGCCAAATGTAGCCCCATTCCCTATGACTCTTTGAGCGCTGCCCCTCAGCCAGTTCTTCACCTAGCACACTGTGAACCTGCTCATCCCACAGTTGGACAACTCGTCCAGAAGGATGCTGTGAGCTCTGTATTACGCATTTTCCATTTCTGTGTGTTTGATTAGAATTGCACTGCTATACACGGTGTTTAAACATAGAATCAATTAATTTAATTTGGAACATTAGCATTTGTAGTAGTTCCTTGCATTTGAATATCACTTTATCTATGAAAAACCCTATCCAAATGCTATTAACAAAAACTGAGATTGTAATGCGTATGTACCTTTCTAAATGAGAGGAGTGCCACATCCTTCTGAATCGTAGACTAACTTAGGCTTTCTGCTTGTCAGATTAACTTCTCTACCATTGTCATCAATTCACATCACTGTACCTCTCAGGGTTATGCCTGTATCTGTTCAAAAGAGACTATGTTCTGTAAATCTTGTGTCTTTGGTAGCAGCAGTTGTTGCAGATTAAGAGAGCTAATAAACCTGATCGGCAGGCAGAGCTCTTTGAGCTACTGGCTGCTACAGCCTTCTCATGCTGTATTTCTGTCTCTTTTTTTGGGCCTACCCTGACAGTATTGGTCAATTAACATCTATTGTATTGAAAGAAAATGCATTGAAAATTGCAATACATGTCCTAAGATTTCCTACCATGTGACATTGTTGACAAATAAATAACATTTCTTTGTCTAGTGATGTGCTTCTTAGTGCAAGTTAAGAGTCACAGGGAAATTTACTAAGATACTGCTTAATTCTCACATAGGGACCTAACAGGAAAGTTAGAATATTGCGTATGGGGTAGCTGCGAAGTTACAGAGTGGTTTGTGCAAGCTCTGTTTCAGGCTTGCTTGTTTGAAAACCAAGTCTTTT
>VYXH01011018.1:977-22102 GCA_013397275.1 Burhinus bistriatus | reverse complement strand
TTTTTTTTTTTTTTAAAGAAAGCAGTGCAATAAATAAAAATTGGGCTGACTCTAATGTAGAGGGACAAAAGTTAAGTTATAGGCTCTTTGCTTCAGCAACTACATACCTAGCTAACAGATTTTAGGAAGTATTACAATGCAGTTGAATAGTCTTCAAATTTAAGGTATTAAACAGATGAAGAGGAACTTGTTGAAGCCATAGAATAATTTAGTTTGAAGGGGACCTCTGGAAGTCATCTGGTCCAACTTCCTGCTCAAAGCAGGGTAACAGCACATTTAGATCAGATTCAATACACAAAATAAAATTTTAAATCCTAGGATTCAAAGCTCTACTTTTATATCTGTTTTCAGAGTTCGCTCTTATGTTAGATCACAAGTAGAGAATGATTTTATCAGGAAGGGATACCTTGGAGGGTCTCACTGAGATCTGTAGTATTTGCCTTACAGTAACGTCTTAGGAAGAATGTAAAAATGTTTTAGAAATGAAAACACATACAGCCTCATACCAATGATCTCTTGAGTTAATTGATAAATGTAAGGCAGAAAAAAATTAAATGCATTTGATATATCAATATAAATATAAATCTACTTAACTAAAGTTTGAAGCTTCTAGAAGGCAGAATGTTAAATTCCGAGCCGAGAAACTGTATTCTGAGAGTCTGCTACTGCCTTTGCAAAATAACTGCCCTCTTGTTCAAAGATATCAGTTAGTCGAGCTTAACAGGACATATGTATTGCTTTACCTGTCTTTTCCTGTAAATATGGAGTTCAGCTAATACAGTTTTTCAATGTTAAGCTTTTCAAGTCAAAGTGCACTTTCCAACCATAAATTACAAATTCATGTTATAATTCTGCATCTATTATAAAATATAAGAGATGTATTAGATTTTTTAATACTGGCACACTGATGTGTTCTTTTTTCATTCTAGGCGGTATAAATAAATGATTTTAATTGAACTCCCTCTGTATAAAACATCTGTCCCTGCTTTGCAAGGCTTTTCATTGTATTTGAGTTATTGATTTGACTGTCATGCTTTATTTTTTAACTATAATGGTCTTCATGACGTTTTGTTCAAAGTAAGGAACACAGGTGAAGATTTTTTTTTGAAAGAACTGAACTTGCTGTTGTTGAGGCCATTCATTGATCTATCAAGTATGTTTTCAAATTCTGAACAGTATTCTTCGTCTCTGATAAGGCATTGGTAATATCAGTCCAGGTCTGGTGAAATAATCTTTGAAGCTAAGTGTGCGCTGAGTTCCTGCTGTCATTTCATAGATGAAGAATATATGGAATAAGCTCATAAATTCCTGATTTGTCATAATTACAAACTATCTTTGCTATGAATTGATTCTGCAAAGTGCTGAGCAGCTTCTGGAGATTCTGGGTCTCACAACATTCCAATAAGTGTATCAGTGTCCCTTATTTTGGGACCAGTAAATGCCTTCCTAGTCACGTTAGCCTATAATGACATGCAGATTACACTATCTGTGTATTTAAGTAGTTTCCAACTGACTTTGGTGGTGTTTCAAAACTGTGATAGATGTGTATAAAGAATAACCCTGGTCAAATTTCATGCCCCTTATGTGTTGGCATCAATTTAGGCATCCCATAACTGTATTTGAATTGGGAGAGTAAAAAGATATTTCAGTTAACTGCTAAATACACTTAATGTTCTTAAAAAAGCACTAGATTGAATTCCGTTGTAGAGAATCACACATTTCTATGCTACATCTGGTTTTTACCTTGTATTTCTTTCTTCTATCAAGAAGGGGTGGATTTCTGTGCTTTGTGATGTGTACTCTTGTTAACTGTAAGAAGCAGAATTCAGTGCCACAGATGAGGTTTGACTGAGAAGTAAATAAAGAAGTCTGTTACCAAGGTATTCTGATACCCCAACTGTGAGACTTGGTATGGGAATGTGGGAAGGATTAAAAAAAAAAAAAAATCAAAGTACCATTTGCTTTTCCAGTTTTCCTAGCAGTGTTGCAATCAGCTTCCATATGTGCTGTGATGGGCACTACTCTAAAGATTAGCTACATTTTAATTCTTTCACCACAGACTGACAACTAAATGGCTTGCAATAGCTTTTGGAAAGGCTCAGCTTTGGCCAAAGATTTGAGTGTGCAGAGAACACTGCACACAGTGTTCTGGACAGAATGGCTTAGATGTCTCAGCTAATAAAATCAAATTTTTAAAATGTATTCATCATATTATTGTTGTTGGTTTGGGGGTTTTGCCATTGGTAGCTAAAAAATCTGGCATTCAGAAAGATGAGGTTATAAAGTAATGTGAGTCAGCCTTTTTGATATTGAGGAGAATGTAAAAGGAAAGAGAGAGTCTGTAACTGCAGCATGGTTAACCGATGTCAATCCATTCATCCATTCCTTCCAGCTGCTCAAGTCAATGGTGAATCATTTGGTGTGAAAAAACATTGACTCTTCTTCCCAAACCAAAATTAAATATGAGAAGATTAATAATGTATTGTTTTCTCAAAAGAGCATAAAATAATTGATCCTGAATGGATCTGTTTGCTTGGTTTTGGTCACTGCATTTCTTGAAGCTTATTGAAGGAAAAAAAATGGTCCATTCATCAAAAGGTCAAAGGCAAGTTAAAAGTAACATGAAGGAAATGGAAAAAAATAGAAATGGGTGGGATCCTACTGTTGAATATTTTTCAACGTGTAAGAACAAAGGAGAATTTTCTTTGAAATGGTAGGAGATAGTCCAAGTGATTATAGGTTTAGAAAATAAGATCTAAAAGGTGCAATTAAATGAGTTGCTGAGTGTAGAAACAAGAGGAGACTTGAGGAGACATCAAAGCCTTCAAATAGGTAAAAGTGGGCTGCTGTGAGAAAATAAATTCTAGAGGCGTAGGAGCAGGCTGTCCCCATGTGTCGTAAGACAAACTGGTGGGGAAGATGACCAGCCTGGCTGAACAGGGAGCTTTTGCTGGGACTCAGGGAAAAAAGGAGAGTTTACCACCTTTGGAAGAAGGGGCAGGCAACGCAAGAAGAGTATAGGGATCTAGTTAGGTCATGCAGAAAAAACATCAGAAAGGCGAAAGAACAGCTAGAACTTAATCTGGCCACTGTTGTAAGAGATAACAAAAAAGGTTTTTACAAATACATTAACAACAAAAAGAGAGCCAGGGAGAATCTCCACCCCTTATTGGATGCGGAGGGGAAGATTGTCCACAAGGATGAGGAGAAGGCTGAGGTACTTAACGCCTTCTTTGCCTCAGTCTTTGATAGTAAAACCAGTCATCCTCAGGGTATTCAGCNCTGAGCCCAGAGAGTTGTGGTGAATGGTCTCAGGGCTCAGTTTTGGGGCCAGCCTTGTTTAATATCTTTATTGATGATATGGACAAGGGGATTGAGTGCACCCTCAGTAAGTTTGCAGATGACACCAAGTTGGGCGGGAGTGTTGATCTGCTTGAGGGCAGGAAGGCTCTACAGAGGGATCTGGATGGGCTGGATCGATGGGCCGAGGCCAATGGTATGAGGTTCAACAAGACTAAGTACCAGGTCCTACACTTGGGTCACAACAACCCCATGCAGCGCTACAGGCTTGGGGAAGAGTGGCTGGAAAGCTGCCGAGCAGAAAAGGACCTGGGGGTGTTGGTGAGCAGCTGGCTGAAGATGAGCCAGCAGTGTGCCCAGGTGGCCAAGAAGGCCAAGAGCATCCAGGCTTGTCATCCAGGCTTGTATCATAAATAGTGTGGGCAGCAGGACTAGGGAGGTGATTGTCCCCCTGTACTCTGCACTGGTGAGGCTGCACCTCGAATCCTGTGTTCAGTTTTGGGCCCCTCACTCCAAGAAAGACATGGAGGTGCTGGAGCATGTCCAGAGAAGGGCAACAAAGCTGGTGAGTGGTCTGGAGAACATGTCTTATGAGGAGCGGCTGAAGGAATTGGGATTGTTTAGTCTGGAGAAAAGAAGGTTGAGGGGAGACATTATTGCTCTCTACAACTACCTGAAAGGAGGTTGTAGTTAGATGGGCACTGGTCTCTTTTCCCAAGTAACAGGTGATAGGACAAGAGGAAATGGGCTCAAGTTGCGCCAGGGGAGGTTTAGGCTGGACAGTAGGAAAAAATTTTTCACTGAAAGAGTTATCAAACATTGGAACAGGCTGCCCAGGGAGGCGGTTGAGTCACCATCCCTAGAGGTGTTTAAAAGTCGTGTAGATGTGGTGCTTGGAGACATGGTTTAGTGGCAGACCTGGTAGAGTAGGGCCAATGGTTGGGCTAGATGATCTTAAAGGTCTTTTCCAGCCTAAATGATTCTATGATTCTAAATAAATTGTTCACTATGTTCACTGAGGTTAAACCACGAAGCAATGGATTTAAAGTACATCAGGAGAGCTGTAGGTCAGATATAAGGAAAATAACAGGTATCTGTGTATGAGAACAACTGATGAAGAAGTACATGAAATCTTACTAACTGAAGGGTTTTTAAGAACAGCTTAGACAAATGATGCATGATGCATGTTTCTATTCAGAGGAAGAGATGAAAAGGTTGTTGAGGTTCCTTATCCCATACTGGCTAGTTAATATTCCACAAAAATTAAAAAAAAAAAAAAAAAAGGGAGAAGCAGTTGAAACAAACAGGGATTCAAAATATCACAGATACCAAACAAGACTACTGTATTGAACACCACATCAGCTATGATTCCAGGCAAAAGCAGTTGCTTAATGTTTAGAATAATGCTTAAAATAATAGGAGATTTTTCTATTACGCATTTTCTCTTTGTACTTTTGAAGTGTTTGACACTGGGTATTTTGAGAGACAGGATATTAATCTAGATGGACTGAACTAATTTTGTGTGGTGAGTCCTGTCTTTCTAAGGTAAAAAAAATACAGCAGGAGGACTACATTCATGCCTTTTTCCAGGTGTGATACAGGCTTCCGTTGCTCTAACTGACAACACCCGCAAGACTAGGTTGATCTGTGCTTTGATTTTCCACAAACTTTCAATTTTATTGAATTTCTGGGGAGTTCTTTGCTCTTTTGTTTGCAGGTTTAAATAGTTTGTCCTGAAATCACATGTTTTCTGACGTAGCATCATCAATAGCGGTAGCATTTCACTGGTACAAAATGTATTTGGCTTTTTTTCCTGAAGGAGGGCAGTTAGTGCTTCTTAAAAAAGGTTCTCTGCCACCCCTTACAGAGGAGAGGATGTTCATAAGTAGTTAAATTTGGCTATTATGTTATAACTCAGGTAATAGTCTGCATACAGTAACTTAAAATAATGTTTCAACAGTAGCAACATATCTTTTGATATTTTTTTTTCATGTAAAGAAATCTGATTAACTGATTTTTCCTTGATCTTTGTCTTTAACTTAGGCTAGGATTATTAACTTCGGCTAGGATTATTAACTTCCAATAACTGGGAATTTCTAAGACTTTCACTCAGTTCTTTGTGCAATTCCACTTTGTCTCCTCAGGACATTATGTGTACAGTCTAAGGAACGCTGTGAGTCTGTGCTTGGGATTGTAGGTCTGCAGTGGCCAGAAGATACTGACTGCACTCAGTTTCCAGATGAGAACTCAGACAACCAAACTTGTCTAACACCAGATGAAGATGTAGAAGGTAAGTCCTATAAATACATATAACAGGAAATTAAAGATTTAATTGGGTCACTGATTTTTTCCCCCCATACCTCCTCTTTACATTATAATATTTAAACTGTGGAAATGATTCCAAACTGGGTTTCAGGGAATTTGGATACTTACAGTTTGCAGGTAAGAGGAAGTTCTCATAAGAAATCTATTCAAAGGAAGGATCGATTACCCTTAGTCTGTGAAAGTCGCTGTTTGAGATTTGTTGCCAACACCACACCTACTGCTTACTTGTGTTTATACTTCACTTTTTTACCTATTTAGATTATATAATAATGCTTTTCTAACCAGGAGGTGGACTCTTGGCAATCTTAAAAAAGCTGAAGCCCCATGACAGCTCTGAGAAAAATATTGTAATGTTAGTGTCTTTGCCAGCTATTGTTTGCTCTTGGTTTTTGTTTGGGGAAAGTTTTGTAGAGTTGTGCCAAACCAGCTTCAGTAGCAACTGACAAATTTCAGTTTTTGAATTCAGCCATAATGCTAATCATTGTGGGTGTGAACACGGAACAAAAGAATGAAATTACCTTAAATGCTTCTAGATATTCTTTGTACGTATGAAGAGAAAAGCTGTGCAGCTTTTCCTTCTGCAGTGGTCATCGGATGCGAGATCTGTGGGGATTCTGACATGCCTTTTCTTTTTCTTGCCAAAATGCCAGTAAAGTAGCTGGAAAAATAGTGAGATGGTGTGTGCTGCAGTGCCTGTAATATGCTAATCGTGTTCAGTTCTCACTCTTCTCCCCCTATTCACCTAAACGATGATGGAGGTCTTCCCGCAGTCTTGATCTTGCTCAGGGACAGCAATGGGCAAAAGCTAGTTAGCCTATAGTTCTTTTAGTGAAGATGTATTGCTGTGAATATAGTGAAGGAATCATGAAAAACCAGTTAAGCATATACAGCAGTTAGTACTATTTCTTCAAGCAAGTCCATGTACGTATATCACTGTGGGGATTTTATGAAGATGTGTAATACCATAGTAAGGAAATCCTCTGTCATGGGACTCTTGAGAGACAAGGACGTAATTTCCCTCTAAAGCAGTGGGCTGATGGAAAGGAATTATCCAATATTACACAGTGGTGTGTAGGAAAGGAAAAGTGAGATTTGGCACAACAAGGTGAGTTAAATAAAAATAATGTGTCAACTGTCTTTTAACTTTCCTCCCTGTGTTACTAGATCATTTGGCTGTGAAATGTAACATAGAACGGTTATATTTTAAATATGCTGCTGCATACAGGACTAGTGTGTTCCATTTCTAGAGATAAATTCTGTTCACTTATAAAAATTATAGTTTAAAAAAATTCTTACTTTAATTACAGGGACTCATCCTGGTAAGTTGATTCACTGCTTATTGATTGTTTTAGTGCCGAAACAGATATTCCTGGAAAATCAGTGAAAAAGGAGAGGTTTTTAGTATTCTTTTAGAAACAGTCTAACTAATCAAGGGGCCTTATCAGAGTTGTTTTGGGTTCACTTACTGCTAGAATTTTATGTTGATTCAGTGTCAGATTTCTACTGACTAACAATGTTGGTTAGAAAGTCTTCCCTGAGAAGTTTAAAATCTTATATAAATATTTCTGAAAACAAACACATATAATAAAAGAAATTAAGCCTCTGAGAGCATTTAAAATGTTTATGATTACAAAATATAGGTGATTTTCGAACTTAAGCTGTAATTGACAGTTATTACAATATGCTGAATTGCTTGACTTCTCTTCCAGTCAGCGCTAAATCCAAGAATACTGCTGGCCAAGACAGTATGCATTGTAAACTTAGTTATTTTTATGAGGTATTATTAAATGTTGGCAGTATAGTTCTCATACCTTTTATCATTAGAATGTTATTTTCTAAGGCTCCCGAGTTCATTTATGGTATTTTTGGTCCAAATGTTTATTGAATCCTGAAATTTACCCAAGGAACTACATGGTATTAAATACCTGAGAGACTTTGCAGGAAGGAAAAAAAAAAGGCAACACATGATGGAGGTTGGACATCAACGTCAGTGGCATATACAGTGTGAAAAAATCGGTGGGTTTTTCAAAACCATCTAAATAAAGCCTTCTCAAAATGATACCCTGTAAAATGAGGCAGAAGCGATGTAAGGGTTAATTAGTGGGCATTTATAGGTGGTTTTATTAATTCAAATAGCCACACAATTGCCAAAATATATATATATTTTTTATACTGGGGATCTCTTATACTCATTTCAACACATCAGATGATCGATTTCTGCTTCACACAACACCACAACAGTGAGAAAAGTAGCTAGAAAATCCATGCCCACAATCTAAACATTGTATGCCAGTTATTTGGCAAAGCTTTGAAATTTGACAGGGGTAGCATGTAAGGGAGAGCTCTGGAAAATATTGCTCCACCCCATTCACAGTGCAATTGTTGAGTCTTGCTTGCTACATAGTTCCAGTTTAGTATCGCACAAGCTTTCTATTCCTGTCATTTACCCTTCCAAAACAGTCACAGTGATAAATAAGTAAGTCCCCATGTGATGATTAAGCTTGTAACTTATGGAGTCTTGTTTCTCCCTGTTCCTTGTCATTGACAGAATGCTCACCCAGTCATTTCAAGTGCCGTTCCGGGAGATGTGTCCTGGCATCCAGAAGATGTGATGGTCAAGCTGACTGTGAGGATGATAGTGATGAGGACAGCTGTGGTAAATAAATTTGATGAGTTGGATCTTTTGAACAGAGAGTAGTTAAAGCATTAGAAAATGAGTTTTGTTTTTTCTTCAATTATTTGAACATAGCATGACAGTTAGAGGATAAGCCCCTTTTTCTGTAAGAAAAATGTTTGAAAGTGGTTTTTTTTAAGGTTGGTGGCAGTAAAAATACTTTAGCAAGCACCCTTCTTGATTAATGTAAACACAATTTATGATATTTGATCATTTAGATTCTGCTCCCCGTATTCCAGGATTTTTGAGTATTCCTTCAGTAATCAAGATAAAGAATGCTGCAGATTTAATTATTTTGATATTGCTGGAGGTTCTACTAAGCTAAAATATGACTTCTTGGCAGTTTAAATCTTGAATTCATAAATATAGTTTTAAATTTAGACACAGTAATGTTGTTGTTATGATGTATGGGCAAAAGATCTGTGTTGCTGAAGTGATTTCTGTACTGCAAGGGTCAAGAATGACATGTTTTTTCAGGTTGGTCAACCTCAAGCTGTAGATATAAGGATGGTAACCACAAAGTTTATTCTCCAGTGTATTTCTGAGTTTACTTACAGTAGAGATGCTCTTGACTTTTAACTGAAGAGGATGTATTGAGCTCGAGAATAATGAACAAATCTCTTGGTCACTATTCATCCTTGTACATGCTGGCAGGAGAATTTTGAGAAGGAGAAGAGAGTTTATACTATTTCCTTTTGTGACTAAGATGTGGCCTCCATGGAGTTCTGCGTGCTGGCCTGGCATCCCCAGGGGCAAAGAGAATAATTATAAATCACTAAGGATTTAGAGAAGAGGTGTGAATATGAGTAAAGGATGGGAAAATATTCCAGCAGAGTAGGGCTAAGGTGCACAACCCATTTTTTTTAACAGAGAGCAGGTTAAGGTGGAAGCACAGTTTATGTGAGCAGCAAAACTGTGGCAATAAAAGAGTTTCTACTCAGTTGCACAAAAATAAGATCCAAAACGTGAAAGCTGAAGCTAAGCTAAAATTCAAGCTTGAAAGCTCTGTAAGATGATTCTTTTTTAAGAGCAGGTTGTTTTAATGATTGGAGTAACCAAGAGGTTATTTATCACTAAGACGTGATGTATTCTCAATCTCTGGGAGTTTTCAAATCACGCTTGTATTCTCTCTCCTCTTTCTGCCCCATTCCCCTCCCCCTCCAAAAGGAAAGCAAAAAGAAAAAAAATATATGCTCACTGAAACAAGATTTAATACTAGGTCATTCTCTTGTTTGGATTATAACGGAAAGGCAGAGCTGTTGATCACAGTGACTCTTTCGGAGTTTGTCATCTCTTTACCTTTGAATCAATTGTCTCAAGTGTCCTTCCTGCTAAATATTCTTTGTTGCCACCAGTTCTTAACTCTTTAGAACACTAATTGCTATGCGTCTTTTAGGATAATTTTATTCTCCTAGACATTAACATATGAAATATTGCTCTAATAGATAACATTCATTTCTCGAGTGGATCTCTCTTTGTCTCTATAGTCTAGACAGAATGTCACTAGCAATCAGCAGAATTCTTATCAGTTTCTATAAATATGGAAGACTGTATCTGCTAGGAAATTACTGCTGTCAGAGTGACATTACATTGACCAGAGGTAATACCGTTACTGAAGAACAGAGAGTCCTTGTAGAGCTCCAGAAGTAACTGCCTCTGATTCATTCATATTCCATGTGTGCAGGACAAAATCAAAACTTGATGGTCTTTCCATGTGTGAATGGCTAGCCCACATTTTATTAGATTTATCCTTTGAAATTGGTTTTATACCATGAAATAATAGTCGACATTTAAATTAAAACCCTTGTATTTGAAGTGCCTTAAATGACAGGCATGGAACAACTTCACAGCACAGGGAGGAGGAGGCTGGAAAAGGCTAGCTACAGCTTTTGGATGCTCAAGCTACTCTGGCCAAAAACATAAGGTAGAACAGTCCAAAGCAACTAAGGTATATTCTGCCCATGCAGAGTAGAGCTGTACTCAGCACCTACTGTCTCCTCCTGTTAGGAATCCCTGTCATACTTTCATGTGATCTTTGTGAGAGGAAATCTTACCCATGGAATTGCAGCGAAATCCTAAGACTTTAGTGCCATTTAGACTAGGATTTGGGGAGAAAATTTGACCCAGATTTCTGAATGTGAGACTTCTCAGTGCATTTCAGTAAAGTGTGAGGAAGGTGATTTCTGAAAATTATTATTATGATAGATGTCGAGAGTTTTTGGTATTAAATATGCTTGATTGTAATTGATCATATTTATTTACTGGCTGCTGAACAATGCTTCTCGCAGAGAGCAGAATAGGGTACTAGAAGAGTACTAAAGAAATTGAGGGCATAACATTCAAAACCAGTATTGTCCTTTACTATTTTCTGCAAGCTGAGTTCTGACTGTAGTATTTTAGTAGAGAGAAAAATGTGGTGGTCTTAATGTGAGTGACTTAATAATAATTGCATGAGGAATATACATGTGAATAACAAATGGTAACTTGCTTCATATTTTGAAGAAGAGTGGAGGTAAGATCATACGTGAATCCCTATCTCTTGCCAAAACATATATTTGAGATGGAGGGAATGTAAATACCTCTATTTTCCTCTATTCTCACTTCCATTTCATTGTCATTAAATTAAAAATGTATGCCACAAAAATATTTAGAGAAGAAATATAAATACACCAAGTATTAGATGGCTTCTACCAACAAAACAGTATATTTGAACACTGTGTTCAGTAAGTAGTGAATTTTTCCTAGGGAATTCTCTCTATATTTGTCTATGTTGTACTCAAATTTTGGAGAGTCACAGTACACTTCACAGTGTAACACTATAATGCGTGATGAAGGGGAAAAGCAAACATGTATTTAATTAATTTTAAACACTGCTAAAAAATGGCAAGGTTCATAAATTATATTTATTTAAGCTTTTTTATTTTATTTTCATATCAAGTTCCTAACATGACTGACATTCTTTGTTTTTATAGAGTAAAGGTTTTGTTTGGTTTCAATTAATTTTTCATTAATAGTTATCACAAATATTGTCAAGAAGGAGACCTGGAAAATGGTCATGCCCAAGAAAGTTCTTTGATCATGTGGAATTAGTTTCACAGGTTCAAGGCTATTTATTTCTCTGTGCTGTAACATTTATTTACATGGCTTTTTGAATCTAAACAAAATCAAGCACTCCACACATCCAGTTACAGTTAAAACGTAAGTAGATTTTTTCAGTAATCATATAAGCTAGTAGTGATTCTCTGGTTCATGTTTGTAAAACACTCACTTCTGAAATAACACTTCTTGGAAACAGCATATCTGCCTAGTAACTTACTGCTGACATGCTGCTGTTGTTCCAGGTCCAGACAAACAGAAATGCTGCTTCAAATGCAGTTTGTGAGCTTATACCTCAGCTATGTGCATGTGGGGCCATCGAGGCTGTCACCTGAATTTGAGCTTGGATTAAAATGTATTATCATCTATAGAACAGGCTAAACAAGACAATCAAAACATCTGTTTCAGTGAAGAGAACACCTTGTTTTTATGGCTTCCTATAAAACCAGAATGTCAGATGTGCAGGACATTAGTATGTCAAAGTATTTAAACTGGTATCACAGTGAAGTGCTTTATTAGTTGATGGAAATAAATAGTGAAGTAAAACAAGAGAAAACGGTTTTCTAAAATGTACCTTGAGCCATTCATAATTTCTTCTCACTGACTAACAGGAATTTTACTGTCAAAGCACTTTGACACAGTTTTATAAGTATTCCTCCTCAAATCAGAGAGGCTGGTTAGCAGGAATTTGAAGAGAAAATAATGCAGTGTGTTCCCTGCATAATAATGAACCCTCTTGAAGATTCATACAGCCGTTGGGTCTTTCTAATCTTTTCCAACCGGTTTGGTCTCAGATTATGGAACCAGGAAAACTGTTTGTGGTCAGTACTTAACAGCATGTCTATCCCTTTCATTGTGATCTGCATTAGATTCTGTATCAGCACTGCCAGAAAAAAATTACATGTTTCTACACTGTTTCATGGAGATTCCATGCTGTCATAGGATTTGCTTTTGAAAGACCAAAGGTCTATGTGGCACGCTTTTAAAGGCAACTCTATAGACTTCTGGATTAGAAAAGTTTATGTATTACTAGTAAAGGTATTTCAAGAGTAGTGATGTATGGGTTTTGAGCCAATGGAGCTAATGCCTAAACCATTACTTATAGATATGTGTAGCATAATATAGATTATTATTTAAAAAGAACTGAAGTATTGTGAAGTGTTATATATTTTATAGCCATTTATCAAGTGTGTGCTGTGACAATCTTAATTCCATTTTGTCATTAGTAGTTATTTTTGGTACCTTTTAAAATTTATTTTGCAAGTGAAAATATTTTTGGTGTTTCAGGTTTATTAAGGAACAAGGAAACAGTTGATTTGATATTGCATGCAAGTGTTTCAAAACTGTGCTTCTCTGCCTCCAGGTTGTAAAGAAAGGGGTCTTTGGGAGTGTCCTTTGAAGAAGCTGTGCATCAAACACACTATGATCTGTGACGGTTTCCCAGACTGCCCTGACATGATGGATGAAAAGAACTGCTGTAAGGGCTTATGCAGTTTGCTAGTCCCATGAAGGGCTGATACCATTTTGGGATCTTGGGGTGCAAAATAAATAAAAGTAAAAAGGTTTTCTACGGACAGAAAGACTTAGTCATTCCCTCAGTTTCCTTGTCAGTTTTTCTATGGCACCAATTTATCTCTTTCCTCCTCTTGTATCCTCTGTTGTTCACATCCTTGGGTCCTTGCTGTCTCCTTGGTCACTCCGGTCCTCTCTCTTTTTTTTTCTCTCTCCCTCCTCCTTCTTATGTCTTTGTGCTTCTTTTCTTTATTCCTTGTAGCTTCTTGACTCCTTTTCCCAACTTTTCTCAACTTCATTCCGTATAGGTATAGCTGCTCACTGCTCTTTTTTTCTTGATTTCCACTTGATTTTCCTTCTGATCTGTTCTTCAGTAAATTTCATATGTATTCCTGCTTTATGTGATTTCTCTCCTGCATGACATTTCTTAGATTTTGTCTCCCCACTTGGCTCTACAGGCGTCTTCTGCAATCCAAACTGTGATAAGCATCAGAGATAAAAAACTTAGTATGGTACACTGATGGTATGGGCATACTGTCCATGCGCGCAGTGTAAGTTGGTGCAAAGTGCTGGCAGTGTGCTATAGGCCCCCTGGTCCCCTGTGGGAGCTGCCCTGTGTTCTGTTTCCACTACACAGCTGACTAGTGGGATGGGAAGAGGTGGAAGACCTGTGAACAGCAGCTGCTTTGCGGGCTCCCACCCCGCATGTGAAGCTGGGAGCGGGTGCCATGAGATCTTAGCTTGGCTTACATGAATATATTAGTGGTACTCTGAATTCTTTTCTTTTGAGAAAACCTGGTGTGTGGGCATGTTCCCAAGACAAGGAACTAGAAAAGACATACTGGGTGACACTCAGCCTGCACAAGAAAGAAGAGATGCTTGGTAAACTTGGTTGAAAGTTGAAATTTTAGTTTTCTGGGCAATCCTGGTATTTCAGCATTTTTGCTAGGAGTGTAGGATATAATTTTAAAATTTAAAAAAAATTGCTGCTGAGTCTCTGGAGTTCTGTTGGCAGGGACAGGATGGTAGGCGCATTTTATGTGCTATGTGAAGCATATGAATATATTTGCCAAGATGATTGGCAGCCTGCACATATCACTAGATCTAACTTTGTTTCTTTTCAGGAAGAGGCAGCTCACAGAACATTTCTTAATCTTCTTTTCATTGTGAAGATTATACTATTTGACTTCCAAGCAGTCTGTGTGCTGTAATCTAAAAAAAGGAAGGTGGTATTAAAATGATTTGCTCATGATCATGCATTAAGATCATGGCAAAGAAAAGATCACACATTAAGATCATGGCAAAGAAAAGATTCTCCAAGGGCTTAGGTTAAGCTAGACTATATTTCCTCTCTGCTTTTGTGCTGAGGCTTGAATATTCCAAAATGGCAGCAAAGTTTCCCCAGATGAGGGCTTCCAGCTTTTGAACTATACTCTCTCTGGAAGGCAGAGTTAGAGAGCTTTTTCTAGTTTTGCATGCTTTATTCCAGAGCCAGAAAGATCACTTAGGTCCAAATAGGCAGCACTGCCCTCTCTGTATGGGTTTCACTGTGGAGTACATTTTTTGCACTAGTGTTGCAAACAAATGCTTGGTTTGTATGGCAGTATAGATGCTATACAACAGCCAGACATAGGCACAACTGAATGCAGCTTCCTTCCATGCATTCTCTCCTCCCCATCCTCCCCCAGCTCTCAAAATTCCCTAATGATGGGGATTCTAGAAGCTGGAATAGAAGTGTGTTAGTGAGGAGGGTACAGTAATGCTACACACCTGCCTTTTGGGAGGGGGTTTGTTACGATTGGGGGAAAGCTAAAAGTCATTTGCAAATGGAAGCTCTTGTGGTTCCTGCACTGGAGAGGGAATCAGGAAATCCCTATCTAATGCTGCCAGCTGGCAACCAACTGTGAACTGGAGCATGTCTGTCTGTACATCAGTTCCCCATCTCTAAAGATAAAAATAATTCCATGATTTTAAATAGCAAAGAAGGATCCAAAAGTGAATATAGAATTGCTGTGGATGAAAGGAAATACATATGCATTACAGTAAAATAATTTTGTCAGAGAACATGAAGAAATAAAAAATTTGGAGCAATCTCCTGAAAAGCGTGGAACACAGTATTTTCACTTAAAGCTTGTGAGAGGCTTAGACAGGTTTCATATGACAAGACCACAAATGATACTAAGTAATCACAGATCTTGCCATTTCCAGACACCCTTCCTCCCCTTTGAGTTGCAGTGCTCTCTGCCGCCACATGGCAGAAACCACCTTCTGCTTCAGTGATGTCTGTCCTGAATTTTGTTGCAAATCTGTCTCACTTTCTTGCTCCGTAGATCTGATCTGTGCCCACCTTCAACCTCCTTCTCATTCTTTTCAGTTTCAGTGTGAACTTCACATCAATCATTTCTTTCTCGCAGTGAAACCTGTTTTTGTCCTTGCAGCATTTTGTGAAGAGAGTGAACTTGAATGTGTCAACCATGAATGTGTGCCACGTGAGCGCTGGTGCGATGGGCAAGCAGACTGCAGTGACAGCTCAGATGAATGGGACTGTGGTAAGTTTCTGCCATGGTGCACTCTGCCTGGAGGTGATGTTTGACTGATGGTACTAATCACTGGTGATTTGATTCAGAATACAATTGCTCCATTTATTACCAAAAGGAGACTGAGTTGAGGTTGGGAAAGCATGAAAGAAAGAAGGCAAAAGAGAAACGAAAGGCTCAGAGTGAAGTGTCGCAAGTGCAAAGGTATAAGAAAAGTCACATGGCACAGAACTTCTAAAATGTGTAGATGGTGCGTAAAATCTAGAAAGTGTTGTGGATAGAAGAGAGAGTAGGAAGACGTTCAGATGTAGAATTCATTTCAACAAAACTTGTAAGGCCTGATTCTATACTTGTGAAAATCACTGTGAAATTCCCACTGACTGCAATGGTGCAGGTTCAGAGCTTATGAGAAGAAGATAGTCCTACTAAGCCCCCTTTGCACTGGCTAAAGACCTGCATAATGATGTAACTTGCTATTGCTATCTATATTCAGATTAGGCCTCATGCTTTTATGTGTTCTTAAAGTAGAACTCTCCAAGTATTATTCTTTAATGAAAAATGAAGTGGGTTTTAAAAAAATTGCACTGCAAAGAAGCAGGTTGGAAAGTGGTAGTATGTCCTCTGAGATTTCACTGAATTAACGTGTATTTCTGTACATGACAGTAGTTTATATTACTAAATTTTGAGATGTTTTATATGTAATTTTAAATACAGAAAAAAGGTGTACCGTGGCTTACAGGAGCAAATATTTTGTATTCATATTGAAGTAGATTGTATAAATATTTTAAAACATTTAATATTGTATGAACATTAATAAACAACAGCATTTAATAGAACCTACGCAACAGAGAATAACCATTCTAGAAATACGTATTTGAAAAGGAGTAATCTAGGATTAGTACATACCTTTCTCATGGGGAGAGAAGCAAACGCACCTTCAGCATATAGGAAAAATACGTAATGACTGGCTATGTTAAGATTAGTACTATCAAAGCAAAAGTCAGAGGAACAGTTTAACTAAAGCCAGTATGTATATGGGGAAGAAATGCACACAACTCAACATCTTTTAAGGGATCCTAGAAAAGGAGGGATGTAAATTTCCATTTTGGGCCATTTTAAGAAGCTTTTTGTGTGTGATAAAAGCAGTTCATATGCTTTTCTACATGGATTAAGAGAGAATGGTCATCATGTTTCTTGTAAACAGTAGCTGTTTTTTCTTTCTCTAATTACACCCACGTACTGTTATGACAGGACCAGTGCATATTACAGAGAGTCAAATGACGGTATCGCTTTTATGTCAAGCAGCATTCATCCTGCAAATTATTTTAGTGATTACAGTCAGACTATTTGTGCAATAAAGCATCATTTAACAAAACTAAGGCTATCAGAAACCCATGTGAGTCAAGAGTATTCTGGTTTATTCTAATCCTCAAGATGCCTTTGTTGTTTAGTGTCTCCTGCTGTTCAATATTAGCAAGGTTCTGATAGCCATGGTTGCCTTGGTTTTTGATTACATAGCTATTGAGCATACAACATGAGCAAAAGTGCCAGCATCTTGGAAAACTCTTTTGAACGTAGTTGTATGTTTTCAGTACACCATTTATAAAACTAACTATGTGAAATAACAGTGAAGTTGTTCTTCTTTTTCTTTGCAGTTACCCTGTCTAAAAACATGAATTCCTTGATGCTTCTGACCATTCACAGGTCAGCTGCTGATAACCATGTTTGTGCTGACGAGTGGCAAGAAAATTTAAGCCAACTGGCCTGCAATCAGATGGGTTTAGGGTAAGGTCAGTAGTTTGTAGCATTGATGAATTTCTTAGGACAAATGGAGTGTTGCAGTTAGATGTGAACGATCATTGATCACTGCAATGTTAGACCTAGTGTGGAAATGGTTCATAGAGAAAAGAGATAATGAAATTTTGTGAACGATAGCAGGAACAAAAGCTCACTAAAATCTAGGCACTTTCACTGCTTTATAAACATTACGTGATTGTTATTAAAAGAGTGTTTAAAAGATGATGATGCCTTGCCAAGCCCCAATATTTGAACTTGCAGTTATTGCTGAGGCTCAGAATTGTTTGGCAATGTGATATTCTGTGTCTTCCTAAAGAATTAAAGCAGACTTGTCTTAGGAAACACAGGAAAATTTCTCTGCATTCATTTGCATTCTGCAGTAAGTACTGGGAGCTAGGCAAGCAGATATATTTAACTTGGGTATCTCTGAACAATGAATTGTTAAAGATAGAGCTTTCTGAGTGGAACTCAGAAAAAAAAAGTCTCTATGCATCTTTCTTATTGCATGCATGCTAAAGTAATAGCTGCTTTCTGGAATAGTTGATGCAAAATATAACTCTTGGATAAAAACAAAGTTCATCTGCTCTGATATCCGAAGCTGTCTTCTACTAGGAAAAGACAAGCCTGATTGTATACAAGGGTATCTTTTGTCAGTGTCAGATCCCCAAACTGGATTAAGAAGTGTCATTTCTGTCTGCCTTTTACCACTACATATACCGACATGCAATATTGTTCTTTGTACCTTTCTCAAAAAACACAGGAGGATAAAGACCCTGGGTTACAGTGTCTGCAATTAATCTACTCTGTATTGCCTTGCACTGCATGGATGCTTGACATCAGTTCTAAGAGATGCCCTGAATCCCAAGACCACCTGTACTGAATGGACGGCCTGCCATTCAAACACGCAACAACTCTGTACTCCTCTAGCTAGTTTAGTGTATCTAAATAATATTGACATTATCTTTATGCTTTAACTTTACATAACATCCTAATAAGCTTAAACTCCTTTGATACCTTCAAAAATAGTCACTGCTTTTACAACTACTTTGTTGTCTAAGAATGTACCGATGGTCTTAACGTTCAGCATGTTTTTCCTAATATTTCAGTCTCATAGTGCTAACATAAAATTTGCTTAAATTTCTTATGATGCTTGCTGCTAGGAAAATGAAAAAGTTATATTATCACAAGACCTCTGATTCCTTCCTTTTTTTCAGAGGTGTGCCTTGGCTGAAATTAGCATGAGTAGAAACTTATACCTTCCTGCCTCTTCACTGAGGCTTGCTAACAGATATTATCAATCCTATCACTTTTAAGAAATGTATGAGACACAAATAATTCTTAAATCTCACAAATCCATTTTCTAACAGGGGAAGATATTCTACAAATCAATTTTTCTACACATTATTTTTTGTAGTGACAGGTGATTGTTTGAAAGGCAGTGGGAAATTCCAGTTCAATTCTGAAGTCTACAACTGCAACCTGACTTTAATACTAATTTCTAATTCTTCCTGGCAGTACTTCAGAAAACCAAAGTAGTGTTTGTCTTTCCTTTTCTTAATGCCTGACTTTGTCAATCACACGAAGTTTGATTTTCTTACCTATTGTCCAAGTTTTTTGTGAAGTAGTGCTGCCAAAAATAGAGTAAATTAGCTTTCAAGATCTGTAAGAAAAATAAAGATTATAATGCATTCACCAGAACTAATTTCAAAAAGGAATAATGCGAGTTAATATAATTATTTAATTCTTCTGTTAACAATGCATAGAGGTTCAATGAAAATGTCGCAGGGGTTAACATTTTCTATATGGTGAAGTGGAAGACTGTATGATAAATTGGAGTTTTATTCCACTGAGAAATCTGATCTAAAGCTATAAACTTCATCTGTTGCACATTATGTCCTGCATACATTATTTATTTGACTTAGGATAACACGAAAGTCAGTACACATTAGTGCATTTAATAAACTATTTCCAGTCACCATTGAGGGTACAGGTAAAGTAGACTGTATATTGCATAGAGCTCAAATAATGATGAAAAAAATTCCTTTTATCCTTTTTTTTAAACAAAAAAACCCCACATATTTTAAGTAGTGCTTTTCTTCAGATATTCCCAATGGGAAACACTTCATTTTACTCCTTCAGAAAATTAAAGCTGTGAATATAGAAATTCTGTCCATATTACAGCACACTGCAGAAACACCCAGTTTTGTGGCTACACAGATTTCTTTAATAATGACTTATGATAATACTTGATCTTGATTTAATAGTTGTCTTGGTTATTCTTAGAGAAAAATAGTGCACATGAAATATCTATAAGTTGAGACTTCTTAATACCTTAGGCCAGGAATTACAATGAATGGTAGCATATGGTGGGTTCATTTTCTGTAAAGCTCTGCAAACTATTTTTCATAACTATGTCTGGTGCTTTCCCAATTGTTATATGATGTGGTAATGTTTAAAATATGAAAACAATGTCTTTCTAACAGCTTATAGATATTTCTAATTCTTCAGCCCAAATTAATCTGAAAAAAATGAAGATAATTACATGACAGTGGTTAAAATTAGGTTAGTTTAGCTGATAGTGGTAGCATTTTACAGAACATCAGTCTGTCTATTTGGGAGGTATAAGCACTGTGTCTGAAGCAACGTTAAAGGTAATTCTATTCTGCCTATTGCACAAAATGTGAGCTATTTTCCTGGCTGTTGGCCAGTTCTAATTCCACAGATGATGTGTTTCTCCAGTCTTTCGCAGCACAACACATGAAATGTGTCCTGTGATGCATGATGCAACATCACAGAAAACTGTGCAAGTTCCAAGCATTGTCTGAAAGGCTTTGGACTAATGGCGGTTGATGCTCGAGTTATGCAATGTGTGTTCTTAGCAGTTCTTATGTTGTCCTTTAGTGCAAAAAGAGTGTTAGATACAAAGTAAACTTTTGTTTATAATGCAAAAAGCCTAATGGGAACTGTTTGTTCAAATCTTAGGTTTCATAGTTTACAGCCAGGGGGGACTCAGATCACCTGATATGACTGCCTGTTCATCTCAGGACAGATAATTTTGTTCAGAGACCTCTGACTGAGTCCCAGATTTAAATACAGTAAAGTATGTCTCTGGCAATTAGGTTTCCTGCTAACACAGGTAGTGAACGAAAGAGCAATCACCATCAGCATCTCAGATCAAGGATTAGCTATTGTAGAACCATAGAATGGTTTAGGTTGGAAGGGACCTTAAAGATCATCTAGTTCCAACCCCCCTGCCACGGGCAGGGACACCTCCCAGTAGACCAGGTTGCTCAAAACCTCATCCAGCCTGGCGCTGAACACTTCCAGGAATGGGGCATCCACAACTTCCCTGGGCAACCTGTTCCAGTGCCTCACCACCCTCAGAGTGAAAAATTTCTTCCTGAGATCTAATCTAAATCTACCCTCTTCCAGTTTGAAGCCATTACCTCTCATCCTGTCACTATATGCCCATGTAAAAAGTCCCTCTCCATCTTTCTTGTAGGCCCCCTTCAGGTACTTGAAGGCCTCCCTGGAGTCTTCTCTTCTCCAGAATGAACCACTCAGCCTGTCTTCATAGGAGAGGAGCTCCAGCCCTCTGATCATCTTCGTGGCCCTCCTCTGGACCTGCTCCAACAGGTCCATGTCCTTCTGATGTTGAGGGCCCCAAATCTGGACACAGTACTCCATATGGGGTCTCACCAGAGCAGAGTAGAGGGGCAGAATCACCTTCCTCAACCTGCTGGTCGTTCTTCTTTTGATGCAGTCCAGGGTGTGGTTGGTCTTCTGGGCTGTCAGCACACATGGCCAGCTCATGTTGAGCTTCTCATCCACCAACACCCCCAAGTCCTTCTCCTCAGGGCTGCTCTCAAGCCATTATCCACCCA
>VYXH01011017.1:1790-102966 GCA_013397275.1 Burhinus bistriatus | reverse complement strand
CTCTAGGAGGAGGCTGTGGGAAAAGATATTGAAAGCCTTGGAGAAACAATGTTCACTGCTCGCTCCACATCAATCAAGCAGGTTATTTTATTGTAGAAGGTGATCAGGATGGTCAAGCACAATTTGACCTTGGTGAATCCATGCTGGCTTGTCCCAGTCACATGTTTCATTTGACTTGCGATAACCCCCAGGCAGANTTCATTTGACTTGCGATAACCCCCAGGCAGATTTGTCCCATAACTTTCCCAGGGACTGAAGTAAGACTGACAGGTTTATAATTTCCTAGATCCTCCTGTAAGCCCTTCTTGTAGATGGGGGTGACATTAGCCTTCTTATAGTCTTCTTGGATGTGCCCTGATCTCCATGACTTCTCAAAGATTATGGAGAGCAGCCTCTCAATGACATCAACCAGCTCTCTTAATACCCTTGGGCGGTTATTGTCAGGGCCCATCAGTTTGTAGGAGTCAAGCTCCTGTAATAGTTCACATACCAACTCTTCCTTCACTGGAGGTAGGTCTGTGTTTGCATTAACCTGGATTGTTGTTCCCAACAGTGCTGGTAAAGACAGAGGTGAAGAAAGTGTTGAGAACCTCTGCCTTTTCAGCATTGTTGGTAACTAATTCACCTCTCCTGTTTCACAGTAGGCCAATATTTTCCTGCTGTTTCTGCTTGTTGTTTACATACCTGAAGAACCTTTTCTTGTAGTTTTTGACATCTCTGGCCAATTTCAATTCGAGCTGAGCTTTTGCTTTTCTAACTGCATCTCTGCATGCCCTGGCAATGCCCTTGTAGTTCTCAACAGGTATTTGTCTGCTTTTCCATCTCTGGTACGCTTCTCTTTTGGTTTTGAGCAGACTCAGAAGCTTGCAGTTAAGCCAAAGGGGTCTCTTGCTCCACCTACTTCCCTTACCTTTAAAAGGGATGAACTGTTTTTGTGCTTCCACGAGAGTGTTCTTGAAAAACTCCCAACATTTGCTAGCTCCTCTATCCTCCAGGGAAGATTTCCATGGGATCCCTCCCATCTGAGCTCTGAGTGAGCTAAGTTTGCTCTTCTAAAATCTAAAACCTTTGCCTTAGTGCTAACCTTTGGCTTGCTCAGCAGGATCCCAAACTCTACAATATTATGATCACTGCAGCCAAGGCTATCACTAACCAAGATACTACAAAGCGGTTTTTCTTGGTTTGTGAATAGCAAGTCCAGCAGTACCTCATTCCTAGTTGGCACATCTAACATTTGTATGAGGAAGCAGTCCTCTATGCATTCCAGGAACTTGATGGATGATGTGTGAGCTGCTGTATTGTTCTTCCAACAAATGTCTGGGTAGTTGAAGCCACCCATAAGAACCAGGTTCTGTTGACCAGAGTTTGCTTAAGTAACCCAAATATTGCTTCATTTGCCTTATCATCTTGGATTGGAAGTTGATAGCAGATGCCTACTGTAAGACCCCCCTTGGAGATGACCCCTCTGATCTTGACCCAGAGGAATTCTATAGGGCTTCCACAATTTCTGTACTTGACTTCTACCCTCTAGACTTCTATACTACATACCTTCCATATTCAAGGTTCGCCTTACTATAAAGCATGACTCTTCCTCCTTTTCCTCCCTGCCTGTCTTTACGAAACAGCATATATCCATCCATCGCAATTCTCCAGTCATGTGGTTTGTCCCACCATGTTTCAGTTATTCCTATGATATCATAACTTTCTGACTGGGCATGGAACTCCAGCTCATCCTGTTTGTTCCCTAGGCTGCGTGCACTGCTGTACGTACACTTGTGGTGATTGGTCTTCTGGTTCTCATCTTGGAAAGCAACCAAGGAACATTTGTTGCTGCTCTGATTGGCCTGGCTTATTCCCCAGTTGGTTGCAATGGCACGAATGTTGCCACTTTGGACCCTGCCCCCCAAGTCCTTCAGTTTAAAACCCACCTCACCAAGTATGCCAGCCTGCTCCAAAGATTCCCTTGAGGTGGATCTCATACGTCCCTAGCAGGCTATAGTCATTGAAGAATATCCTGTTGTCATAAAAGCCAAAACCCTCACAACGACACCAGCCAAGAAGCCAGAAGTTGATTTGCATTATACATCTATTTCTGGCTGCATCCTTTTCTCTAACTGGTAAAATGGAGGAAAAGATAACTTGGGCACCAATACTTTTCACTTGCACCCACAGGGCTTTGTGGTCTTCTTTGATTCTGCCCAGGTTTCAGCTTGCGGTGTCATTTGTGCCCACAGGAAAGAGTAGCAATGGGTAGTAGTCTCTGCTCTTGACAAGTTGTGGCACCTTCTCAGCAACATCTCAAACCGTAGCTCCTGGAAGGCAACATACCTCTCAAGACTCCCTGTCAGGCCAGCAGGTGGGTGCCTCAGTGCCCCTTAGCAGAGCCACACACTGCGAGCACTCAGTTTTTTTTGTCGTATATACTGTGTGCTGCTGGTACAGTTTCTCCTTGCAGACCTTGATCATGGGTGTCTGCAGGTATTAAAGGCTTCATATCTGGTTTTGGTTGTAATACTGGAGGATGGGGATTGAAGCAGAGTCCTGTTTTTGTGGGTCACCAGTGTCCAAGATACCTCATTCTCTATGCCGCAGGAGCATGGTTCTGAAAATCTTATCTATCTCCATCTCATCCCCTCTAATACTGTGCAGCTTTTAACTGTTTCCCGCAACTCACCAACTTGATGCAATTAGGTCAACCTGTACCCATCTTTTGCAGGTACTTACCTTTTCTCCAGGAGAAGAGTCTGGGCACTCATTGCGACCTNGAAGCCAGAAGTTGATTTGCATTATACATCTATTTCTGGCTGCATCCTTTTCTCTAACTGGTAAAATGGAGGAAAAGATAACTTGGGCACCAATACTTTTCACTTGCACCCACAGGGCTTTGTGGTCTTCTTTGATTCTGCCCAGGTTTCAGCTTGCGGTGTCATTTGTGCCCACAGGAAAGAGTAGCAATGGGTAGTAGTCTCTGCTCTTGACAAGTTGTGGCACCTTCTCAGCAACATCTCAAACCGTAGCTCCTGGAAGGCAACATACCTCTCAAGACTCCCTGTCAGGCCAGCAGGTGGGTGCCTCAGTGCCCCTTAGCAGAGCCACACACTGCGAGCACTCAGTTTTTTTTGTCGTATATACTGTGTGCTGCTGGTACAGTTTCTCCTTGCAGACCTTGATCATGGGTGTCTGCAGGTATTAAAGGCTTCATATCTGGTTTTGGTTGTAATACTGGAGGATGGGGATTGAAGCAGAGTCCTGTTTTTGTGGGTCACCAGTGTCCAAGATACCTCATTCTCTATGCCGCAGGAGCATGGTTCTGAAAATCTTATCTATCTCCATCTCATCCCCTCTAATACTGTGCAGCTTTTAACTGTTTCCCGCAACTCACCAACTTGATGCAATTAGGTCAACCTGTACCCATCTTTTGCAGGTACTTACC
This sequence comes from Burhinus bistriatus, assembly GCA_013397275.1. Classification (NCBI taxonomy): domain Eukaryota; kingdom Metazoa; phylum Chordata; class Aves; order Charadriiformes; family Burhinidae; genus Burhinus; species Burhinus bistriatus. The sequence goes on along the minus strand of VYXH01011017.1, from coordinate 99,533 downwards.
TTTTCTCCAGGAGAAGAGTCTGGGCACTCATTGCGACCTAGCTTCTGTATTGACTTCTCCTTTCTTACCTTCCACCTGTGTGGAAGTATCAGACACCTCAGGAACTTTCTCTGTAGAAACACTGGTTTTTAACTCTGAGGCAAGTGTCCACCATCCTGGTAGAGACCTAGACCACTCCACTTCCCTGGGCTGTGGGCCTACAAGCGGGGTGCACAGCTCTTCTCACGCAAACTGCTGTGCAAACTGCAGTGACGTCTCTGTGTGCCCTGTCGATCCCTCTTTGCATGCCCTGCCCGAGCCACGTCAGCCTCTCTCATAAGAGCTGCCGGCTCCTGGTTGGACTCTTTGGTCTTCCTCGGGTTTCCTTGGCTCCAGGAATCCCCTGTACACCTTGATCTGGCACTCAGCCGGAGAACTTAACATTGCCATAGCTGCATGCCTCACCGACCAAGTCTTTGATTCAATGCAAAGAGATGATACAAGAACAGTCTTCAACGAACCTTGGTAGCATTACAGACCTGCCAGATTTTGGTTTTCAAGGAATTTTGCTCTATTCCTGTTTATTTATGTTAAAAGCAAAGATATAGGAAAAGCTTCTTTTAGAACTGCAAAGCTGAGTGACTGACAGCAAAACAAAACCAGTTTCCTCAAGTATTGCTAAACCCCAAGCAGTGCAGCATCATGCCAAAGTAAGAGCCAAATAGGTAGAAGTGTCATTTTCTGACCATAATAAGACCTAGCAGATCTCCTTCTTGGAGCATTGTCACCCCCACCAACATAAGCTGAAGAGTAAGGAAGGAATTCTGCAGTGTTAAGGGTATCAGGTCTTTGTCAGCGGAAGCTCACTCCCACAAAACAGCAAGCTCTCTCAACAGGGCTGTGTGCTGGAGGAGTGCATGCAGTAGTGGCCCAGGGTCCTGAGGCAATCTATCCCTGCTTGGTTTGCAGGCGTACAGTCAGGCCATAATAGCATTAGTAAGAATATATGACAGACATAAAATAACATGATTTTATTCCAAGACAAATGAAACAGTTGCATGGCAGGGAGGTTTCGAAACAAAGAGTTAATTTGATTTTGGAAAACAGTACATGTATAGCATCATATCACTACATTCAGTTTACCAGTTAACAGTGTTGCAGGTGTTTGACATTCATAAGGCACAGGATGATCAAAAAATGCCAGACAAATTAAAAGGAAATTGAGGAAAACAATCATGATTAATTAGTTTTATTTCTTAAAATGTAACAGTAGTAATATATATACACATGTGGTTCAATCAGCTTATGAAGAGATGAGTATAGTACGAAAACCACCCAGAACTAACAAACTCACCAGCAGACTCAGATTGTCCAATATGGACAATTCCTATCATCTAGATAATGCATTTTTGGAAGCAGGATTGTGCTACAAAATTTTCTCACTCTGTCAAATAATATGATCTTATTTTTCTCTAAATAATTTGTCATTTTAAATGACTTTTTTCAGCATGTCCATACACATTTGTATGAGCAGTGTAAGCTTTTACAGGATTTCAAAATCAGAGTGTAGTTCAGACCAGTTAAGGTTGTCCGGGCTTTTTTTAGCTGCTTCTCTCCTAAAAATTCTAGCCATGTAAGAAGAGGACAATAGCCCCACTGTAGTGATACTTCACGTCAAAGAAAGATAAACATGTGCTCCACTGTCAGTCAGTCTGTAGGTGCTTTAGTGAATGAGTGAATGAATTAAGGACACCTGTAATAATAATAATGTGTCTAAATATTTGGCTGACTAGTGCCTACATTGAGGAGCAACCTTCACAGCAATTTTGCTGCCATGGTCTGGCATGCCCTACAAATTACAGAAGTATGTGCTCATCCTGGCAGCTTTCTCCTGTTGTTATGTCACCAGAGCAGAGTATGCAGAATGTGTGGGATGGCACACTGAGGCAAGCCACAAAATATAACGTCTGGAACAAGATCCAAAGCATGCTTTGAGGACGTGTTTATCTGGGGCTTGTTTCAAGCCCACCTCTCTGCAAAAACTTTCTCCTTTCACATATTTTTATCAGATGCATTTGAAGTTAAACATTATGGTCACATATTAAAAGTTAATGCAGTGCCAAAGACGCTAATGAAACTAAAATGGTAAATTATTCAAGAATGTTCTGTCTTTAAATTCCTGCTATGTATTCATCAAAAGAGTAACAGAGAAAAATCCCACAAAAAAACATTCAGGAAGAAAGTGAAAATAAATTGTTAGTTTATGCTGTGCATCATAAGGGAGATGAGCAAGGAATTTCTGGGTTTGTTTCAAACACCTTTTTACCCCAGTGTTTCTGGATAGCACTTGCACCTTCAGATGAAGATGCACGATACTCCAATGTTTGCTTGTGCTCTCTTATTAGATGTCTCTGCAGGCTCTACATGAGAGCATTTGATACGCTTCGACAAGTACAGCAGCTGGGCAGAGGGGAATGATATAAGGAGAGGTAGTACCTTTGCATTTGGGGTTTTTTTTAACATGCTTGTAAACACCTAGCACGGTAAAGTGCTGTAATAATGTGAATAATAAAAGCAGCAGCAACACAATGTCCCAAGGAGACAGTGGGTTATTTACTGGCAAGGTGCCAACCAAGGCTAATACATGCCTTGAGGAAATTCCCACTGACTGCTTTGAAATACACCCTCTCTGTGGAGAGTGAGACGTTGCACTGGTTGGGGGGATGAAAAAGGCTGAAGCGGGGACAAGACCAAGTGCCAGGGATGAGGGAGGAAACTTGAAGCCCTCCCAGAACATTCTCAGAAGTGTTGTTCCTGTTTTGCACAGTGAAGGAGGATATCTATCCCCCCCTTCTCACCCCAGGTGAGACACAAGTGAAACAGAAAAGTGATTGTGATACTTTATACCTCTGAGACACCTCTTTTTTGGAGCTAAAAGAGAAAGTGGCATGTTAAAGCATTTAACAGTTATTGCAAAGGTATATAACCCTTAGTTTTCACTTATGAGTCTTGCTGAAATTCTGGTACTACTTAAAATTTCTTTACATGCTATTGTAAACCATCAAAATGAAAGATCATGCTCTTAAACCTATAAATCTAGCCAACAAAAATGAGCAACAGGAGAGTAAAGACCAGCCTTATTCCTGACAGAAATTGTTGTAGAAATAGTTTTTCCATGTTGTTCTGGTACATGTGAATAGAAGTTTGAGATGGAAATCATCCATAAAAGATATTTCTTAGATATTTCTTAATAAATATGTGTATAAGTGTACAATGTATAAATAAATATAAACATAATCTGCACTGATTGTGCAATGTCGGTTCTGGAACAGCTGGTTTCATTTTCTTTCAACTAGGCATCAAAACGCTACCAGACTTATCCTGACTATAAAAGCTATTATGAACAATTTCTGCCTGTGATGTAAGATCATGATAATTATCACATTCTATATTTGTTTAGAAGGTGTGAGAGGCTGATCCTTAGTTGGAAGCTGACTATATCAGTTTCAAAATGCTGATAGCTCTGATTATTGTTTTCAGGAACACCAGATATTAAAAAGATACATTTAGCTTTTTCAGATATAAAAGACCACTTGAAAGAGGGCCTATGAGTGGATTACAACATTTGAAAATAATCAGAAAATTATTTCAAGGTCTCTGCTAGATATTACTGGAGTGCTTTATTGGTAGTATGGTTTTTTACAGTCCAAAAGATTATCTTTGTGACTCCTACTCTGTGTACATATTGATGAATACTCGTTATGTTAAACAGACATCAAATTAATTATGGACATGACTCTGTGAATCTTGGAATACCACTATGAATTAATTTAACCCACTAGTTTTTCCCCCCTTCTGCAGCACCTTTTTGTAAAGGCGGTTCCAAAGGACAAAAAGCAAAAGGGGCAGCTGGTTTAAGAGGTACTTCTCTGCATTCGATATCGATGTACCTGGTGAGAAGAAGAAGAATAGAGGTTTCTAAGAGTAAGCTTAACACAAATAACGTCAGGAGTGTTGCAGTAGGACTCTTCTCCAGCTAAGCCTTGTCAGTCCTTTGCTTCTCCATCCATCAAAGACTATAGTTCAATAAGCAGGAGCAAAGTATCATCTACGTAAAAAGACAGGCCCTCTGCAGCATTTATATAAAAGGTCAAGGCTGGCACGTCTCCTCCTGGGAGTCTAAACAAGGCAGAGGCATGGCAAAGGAGGGAGTTGTTAGTAGTCAGAAAGAATAACCCCTGGTTTCTCTTTCTATTATTTTTCTTTCTTTCTTTGTCTTTCTTTCCCGTATACCCTTCACTAAGTATGTTTTCTGTCTAGCTTCCCTTCCTGACTCACTTGCCTCCCTGTGCAGGCAAATGCCGCCTGCACCACATCAGACAACAGAAGCATTCAAAGAATGTCACAGTTTCACTTTTATAGAGGTTTTCACAATTTGAAGGAATGCTATTTTCATTTGTCTAAATAATGTTTAAAACACCCAGAATTTGAGCTGTGACCAGAATACGTCCGCATTTTCATTTTAGGATTTGTGCTGTTTCAATAGTTCAGCTACTAGCTTTCAAAATCTTTCTGAAGCAAACCCCCAAATCTTTCAAAACCTTTTTTTACGGCTATAAAGCATGATTAGATTGTGCCTCCATTCATCATTCTGATCCTTTATATTGAGTCAGTCTCAAAGTCTTTTCTATGGATTTACATTATGTGTTTAACGTTGTAACCAATTATGTACTATGAACTAAACATCATACTAATACAAAGAAATTTAGAATTGCATTTGTAACGAAAGGCATCTGCCAAAAACACTTATAGAATAATTAGGAATGCTTCAGTACAGGCAATTAAAGGATGACTTCTCAACAGGATTAAATATAGGGGATAGTCATTATTGCCAGATGAAGCTAGAAAACTTGGTTTTAAAGAAAAAGATAAGGAGAAAAGGAAGAGACTTATTACCCATGGATTCCCTGGCACTCAGCTCTCATGTATTCCTCCTAACTCATCTTATCTGCATTATACGTTAACCTTAGTTTCTACTCTAATGCCAATGATATTCAACACTGCATCTTATTTGATAATTTTAATAATTTGACAACAATATTCTTGGTCTATCTTGAGCAGAACCTGTGACTTCCAAGCCATTCAGCTAAACGTCTGCAACATAAGCGCAAGAAAAGCATCGTCAATTGCAATTCTATAAACTCGGCCTCCTCTACCTACTCCCTGTAATCTTGACATCAACCTCAATCTTTAAGATTTCACCATTACTTTTTTTTCACGTTACTAACTTTTGACCGAAAACCTGTTAAAGTGAATAGTTTATTAATTTTCTTGTAGCTTAAATCCATACTTGGATTCTTTGTAGTCTCCTTCAGTTTATAAAACCCTGAGCCCCAGCAGATGAAAGACGACCCTGTCCACCTTCACCAGGCCATTAAGGCATACACACGTTTCCATCTTTGCATGCCTACATGCCTAATTTGATAAATATACTCAGAACAGCCATCATTAGTATTCACTATGCTTGCACCTGCTAATGCTTACCTCACTGACCCCTCTGTTGACTTTAGGCCTCTGACTACCACGATTTCTGCTCCTGTAACTCACACTGGATGTTCTGCAAGAGCATCCCATTGCTTTGTGGAGCAAAATTCCTTCCATCAAGGATAGCAAATTTTTCATCAGCCCAGATTTCATCACAGTGAGCAAGAGTTAGGTGGCAGAACTTCAGCACATTCACAAATGCCGTCTTTGTGTTGGACAAGACAAAATTTTGCTCTTAGAAGTTCTCACAGGATAGATACCAGACTGACTTAGCTGGTATATTAGTTATAATTATATACATGTATATATATAAATATTTCATTCTATGATTAGTGTTGACCATAGGTGGAATGAGTTATTTTCTAATAGTGTCTGTCTCTCACCATCTGCTAAAGTGAGAATCAACAAAACTAACTGCTAGATGGATAAAGTTGGATAAGGTTAATCTTACCAGTGACTCTTTTTCCTTAAGAAACTATAATTTTTTTTTCCAGCAATATAATGCAGGGGATACAAAACAGAAAGCTTATCTTCATAAGAGAATAACATTTTTCAAAAGAGGAAGATTTAGAAGGGAAGAAATATCCTTTACTAAGTTTAAACAATATGTTTCTCTTACATCATTAAGCTACTGCAGTTACAACATTAAATCAACACACCAAGAAGAAGGTTAGTTTTCAAAAAGTAGATGTTATACAAAAAAATCTGATCCTATCATATGTCTTCAAACAGATCCTGCAGATTGCAAGACTACATTTAAAATATAAAAATATAATAATTCATAGCATTAGAAAAGAAAAGAAGAAAAAAAGCCAGAAAACTAGACAGACTTGTCAGCTCCAGAAGAAAACAAATTAAATTAAGTATAGGATTTGTTAGAAAAAAAGATATGCAAAATAACAAATTCTCCATAAGAAGCACTATTTGAATATGATGGCCAAAGTGCAACATAGCTCAAAAAATAGACTAAACTCCCTGTGAAAGAGAATTATATTTTTTTTTTTTCACAACTAATTCTGATGAACTGAAAGCCAAGAAAAATAGCTTTAAAACTTCTCTGTTTAATATAAAGGTGTAAGCTCCCTTTCCAGTTCTACTTCCTACTTGTAGCAATTTTATTAAATTACTACAGTAATCAGCTGAGACCCATTAAGTGTTAGTTTGACCTGCTTCTCAAGTATCTAAGCAGATGCAGCCGGAATGAAAACAGATGGAAGGTGTAAATGAGAAGATTCAATTAACATTTTTTCTTCTCATATGAGTTTCAAAAAGAAACTCCCCCAGGACTGAAAGTGATCCCTTAATTTAAGAAATATCTTTTTCGTCTATTCCAAATAAAATATTTTAATGTCATTGTAAGCCATTTGGTTCAGCCTGGGAATCTGAGCACTTACATGTTCATGATATGACAATAAGAACAATGAAATCAAGCTGAATCAAAAGTGTGCAATTACTGCCTAACTAACCAAATGGGGGAACCTTAAGCATATTTAAGTTAGTTAAACAGCAGAAGATAATATGTACAAGAATTTGCTACAAAATTAGAAATTCATATAATGTTTACATTATTAAACATAATAAAAATCTAACTTTTGTGTATTAAGATGATTATAGACATGATAGACCTTTGCCTCATTTTATGTTGTCTGGTACAGTTCTGCTTTCAGTGAAACTACACTAGAGGATCAGTACCAATGACATTTCAGATGGTATCAGTACCGTAGAGAGAAATATAAATAACCTAGTTTTAATTACATATTAATCTAAAGAGATTATGGCATCTTAATTCAAATGCAGATGCTGCCTAAGCTTCTGATTTATTATTGCTGCTGAGTTAGCCTGGTTTGCATTGTAACACCCTTTTGTATAACTGCAGACTTTTACGAGGGTTTTGTAACCACGTTACATAACAAGTAGGTTTGTAAATAATACCTTGCAGATAGCCTTAAAATAACATAATTACATTATATTGCAATACATTGTATTAACAACATTCACGTCTGTGAAAAAATTCATCAAAAGAAAAAGAAAAAAGAAAAGAAGTTGCACCAAAACCTACATTCATCACACCTACATTTAGGGTCTGAAGTGGGAAAGTTAGAACTTTAATTTAAAGTAGAAATCCAAGTTAATTTGTTAGTCACTGAGAGAGACACTTTCAGAGGTTTTTATTCTCGTAACATCTTAATATTTTCTTTGCTTTGTATTATAGAAGTCTGTGTACATTTATAACCTATCAAATAGACCTCTGAATTTTTTCATGGCAGTACCTTCTCTGGCCTATGATACCTTCAATAGTAATAATAATAATAGAAGTCTGTTTCTTCTTCTTTCATCATTGTTTGTGAGTTTGGGGTTTTTTTTGTTAATATAAGGCACAGCTTACGGTGAGCACGTGTTCAAACCCCGCTGAATCAAAGTATAATGAATCAAATAATATAGCTGACCTATTTAACTCTGCAGCACTCAACATGGGGTATGAGGGTATCATGTGGTCCTTGGGGCTTGAGCTACAGCTGAGAGTGGTGAAGTCCTGGATTTCTGAATTTCTTCCATGAGTGGGAAGAGCCACTAGGAGAAAAATACATGGCGGCTGAGGAGGTACTGCTGGAGTTTTTAGAGCCTGGAGAAGGCTGATTATATGGGAGCTCTGAGGCAGCTGCAGAGAAACTGTCTGACCTTCTTTCTGCTCTGAGGACACAACATTGCTCTTCAGTTCTGCTAGTTGTCCAGATGGCAGAAAAGTGTCTCCTTTTGCACGGGGAGGATTCATAGCTGAACCCCCTGATCTGAAGTTTGCTGCGTAAGCCAAGCCAGTGAGTTTTAATTTTTTATATTTTCTGGGAGTTTTTTTTCCTTCCTAAACATCAAAGGGAACATATCTACCATTAAATGTCCAAGCCAGATGTTTATGTCTTGCATTTAGTATATTGGAGGTATTTACCATAAGAAAATTGTATCCAGGAGACTATCAGGTGTATAAAGTCTACTCATGCTGCCCTGAGTCATTTTGTATAACATAATTAAAAATTCACCAGTCCAAAGAAACCATGAGAACCTCTGTTCCTTGTGCCTGGGTACATATATGGGGGACCCAGAAAAAGGTGCTAAATAGAAACATCTGACCTGGGAGATATTAAGAGACGTGCCTCAGAATGTACATCAGATAGGACAAACCTCCAGGAACAGGTCCCAGCCCAAAATACCTTATAGCTCCGTTTTGAGGATTCAAGGACAATAACTGACTTCAAAACCCAAATGCAAATCAGTCCACGGAAGAGAAAATAAGTTGTTTTTTTACCTCTGAAGTAATACCTTGGACGAAAACAGAAGTTGTCACCATATTTCTGCTTTCTGTGATGATAGTTCCAATAAACTTGTTCTAGATCAATTTCTGGACTGAGTTTGAGAACACAGCAAATAGATGGGTGGGTACTTATTTCAGAATCTTCTCAGAATTTGTCAACCTGCCTGATAGCATCACAACTCAAATTGTCGCACACATTCCCAGAAGAAGTACTTGAGCTGAGTAAAAAAACTTTACTGGCAAAATCTTAGATGATTTGGGAATTTATATGTTGTCAAAGTTAGATGCAGCTGAACAGACTAAGGTCCCAAATGGAACTATAACAATTCAAACTTTGCCGTTTGAATACTGATACTATATCTGCTCAGTTTAGAACTACTATAGACCTCGAATTACTTGTTTTTCCTAGACACCAACATTGCAAACTCAAGCAGGCAGGTGAAAGTAAAGCTGAGCACTTACTATTTAGTACCTCTGAGCCATGTATCTTCAATATTTAAAGATTGTGCACTTTTCACCATGGAGTCATTTATTACTGTATGTTGGAGCTCTACTTATATTTGAGAGACTAGAAGCCCTGATATACAAGAACAAAAATGCAATCATGTCACCAAGCTACTTAAAGTATAATTTGGTGAATGCAAGATCGGGAAATGGAGATGCTTTCTGAAGCCACTCATTCACTTTTGATCATGGATTTTGGACTACTTATTTTTTCTTGTGCTCAGATTGGGGAGGTATGAACATTTTGTGCTTTGTCAACTTGATATCACTTATTTTCATTAACGTTGTGCTTTCCAAAGTAGGTTTCACAGTTAAAGAATAATTGTAGGGTTGGTTCAAGAGGAACAGTTAATGTCTTAGTAGGACTTTTCTAAATGGAGAGTACGGATATATGTGTGCCAATCACTCAGAGATACATTGCAGAACATATTAATATCTCCTCAGAGCAAAATTTGGGTTGTCTAACACATATTATCTTCACACTAACATATAATGAAGGATTGTATGTCGAGTAGTGATGAAAGAAGGACATAAAACTGTTCCAGCTGAAAAAATTATCTTTAAAAGAGTAATTAAAAATTATATAACTTGATTCAAACAATGTTTTACAGATTTCTAAGAGTAAAGAAGAAGACATTTTGGGGAATTGTCTACAGGTTTTTGATAAAAACAAATGTGCATAGAATTTATTACCTTAAAATTTGTATCTTTGTACTCAAATTTCTTAGTAACTAGAATTCATACTCTTCTGGTGTTTCAGTTATTACACTGATAATATACGGCTGTCTTTTCTTTACCATACTGGTGACAATGACTTACATTTATATTATCTTTTTGACCTCAAAGATCTATTAATAAAAAATCTTTCCTCACAAAATTCTTTCTTATCTTTAGCTACTTTAAAAACTCACCTCAGACAATTCTTCCTGTCCCTTGAAAACGTAGACATCTCTTCACAAAACATGACAATTTCTTTATAATGCACAACCCTGCAACAGCTCAGCAAAAGTATGTGGCAGTGTTTCTAGCTATCAACATAAACATATACGAGTAGACTAGGCAGACAAAATAAGATTTCTTACATTCAGATATAGGTCAGAGTTAATGGTTTCCTAGAAAAGAGGCTTTGTTGTGTTTTATAAGCATAAAAGGTTGAGTTCTTAGCTTTACTTTTCTCCATAGAGTAAGTTTGCGGCACTTTCTGCTTACTAATGGTTTTGGATGAAGATGAATTTTCAATTAAACACTGCAGTTAACAAAAAAGCAGTATTGGATTTTCAAGGAAGTTACATCCTGAGTGAATGGGAGCAACTGAGCATAGAGTATGTGAATAGTACAAAAGCAAGTGGGATAGTGGAGATACAGGAGTAATCACTGCATGCTCTTAGTTCCTATGTAAAATGTATACAGCCATCCTTCCCCTGCTTGGTCCCTGGGAGGATGCTATATGAGGATTAGGAAAAAAGATTCATTGAACTCTTTCTCTCTTGTACACAAAAGAGATGGACTGTACACGGTAATGTATGTCTGGACTATCTTCTGAGAATAGCCCCTAAGGCCATCATTACAACAAGATTTGCTGTTCAAATGGACAGTGAACGTGAAAGCAAAGTCCAGGAGTGCTGAGGGAGCAGACTTCAGGGCACTGGGGAGCCAACCTAGACAAGCTGCCTGGGGGCTGCCTGGAGACCTGCTCATATGGAAAGCAGAAGGATGGTTCCCTGCTGACAGCCACCTACCTATGGCAGCAGAGCCCTGTTAGTGTCTGCAAATAATATAACACAAATAAAGATCTCACCATTAACTCGTNTTTTTACTGTTACCATGTTTCATTTCTGTATTGGACTAATAAAATCATTCTTTTTAAGTTTAGATGTAAAATGTATATCAGAATTTTTTTTGTCTCTTGAAGCCCTAAGAGATCCCAGCTGGTGATCATTGGACAGTCAAACAAAATATTTCCTAAACAAAAAGAATAAAGAGCTGATACTTGGCAGATAATCAAACAAAACAATTTTGGCATTTAATCCATAGATATTGGATGAATAGAGGGGATTTTATTTGGAACTCCAAGATCAAAGGGCCTAAAGATCAGTAGTGTTATTGCTAGACACACACATCTAGATTTAAGGTGAGCAAGAGAAATAAATAACCCAGTTTTGTATTCTAGACAGTTGTTGTATGATAATTAATATTTTACAGTATATGTAGACCCCCAGTCAAAAATTTCTGCATGAAATAACCATCAATATCTTACTAGATGCCCATTGAAGTCTCTGCTGAAAGCATAAACAAATGCAGTAGATTACTAAGTTAGGATGCTAAGTTGAATTGGCAATATGAAATGTGAATTCTTATAAGGAAACATTGAGAGAATTTAAAATTAGTCAGTTCAGCAAAGCATATGCCCAGCTAATAGTATGTCATTCGTTATATCAAAAATAAATTTGCATTTAAACTAATGATACTGTCCATCTGCTTATAGATTGCTCTAAAGACCTTGTTTTTTCCCAAATCAGGGCTCAAATGAATACATATTTGCTTTTATTTGCTCGAAAAATGAAAGGCTTACCAATAGCTTAACTTTTACTCTCAGTAAAAATACGTCCTCTCTCTCTCGGTGCATGTTTTGTGAAAGAAATGTACTGCTTATCACAGTTTGTTGAGGAAGCACTGAGACTGAGGTCTTCAAGCATCATGCAGACTGCACGTGGCATACTGCAACACACAGAAAGCACGTGCTCTTCGGACAAGCAGAAGTCTCACTGGGTTGATGAGAATAGTTAGGCCCCTGTGGAAAATCATCACCTGAAGTCAGCAGACTACAGGTAACAGTGCAACCTGCACAGGAAGAAAGTGCAAAGGAAAAGGGCAAACTTGTTGAACATTAACCAGGTTGAAACAGATGTCTTTCAGTGCTGGGTGTCCTCTAACTTCACTCTTCTCTTGAAGCTACACAGCTTAAACAAGTCAGCCAGGTTTTTTTCTATAAGAAGGGTGGACCTCAAAACATCCTTTAACAGGTAGAGAGGTGAAGGCTGGCTGGCAGGTCCTTATTACTTTGCTCCAGAGCCAAAACTTTACACTCCATCCTGCTGAGTAACATCTGAATTTTCTGTATTTTGCCACCTGAACAAAACTCGCCAAATTTTTAAATACAAAAGTAGCAATCTGTACTACTTCTGAAACCAGTGAATATCTCGGGGGCTCAACCTATACCCTACTGCACATGGCTAGGCTTTTTTTAGGCAGTCACATTCAAAAGTTATTTTGAGCTCATCTAGTTACTTTTGTCTGCTTTGGTCTGGTAGTTTCATTTCAAAAATTCTACTTGACTTTCTCTTCTTCCTTGTGCATGGATACATTCAACACTTCAAAAATGAATTTTAAAGTTCTCATTTTAAGCTCTTCTCTCTCCTCCTCTTCCTCCTGTGTTTTGGGACCAATAACCCAGCAATATCTGCAGATGTGCTCTTTGAGATCTTTAAAGTATGACTGCCATACATCATCTTAGGCGTTAGCAGATATCCCACAATAACCATTATCGTTGCATTATCGTTGCATTATGGAGGCAGTGATGGATCAATAGCAGGCTGTTATGGTTGTAATGAAAGTTTCTTGTTCATTGAGTGTTCACGCTAATAGCAATATACTTAATGGTTCCAAGAGAAAATTACTCCTACATTCACTTTTTATTTATATTACTGTATGTACTTGTAGGTTAGAATACAGAAATTGTATTCAGTGTCATGCTTTATTTTGTTTTAGAATACATTGTTTTTCTTCCTTAATTTTTTTGCCTTTTTATTACTTTGTCTTTTGGGATTATCTTCCAAAATATAATTGACTCAATCTTATGTTTAATTCTACCCGAATAGCTTTTGTCTTGTGACTTTCTACCAAAAGACAGTCAGATCTAAACTTCCATGTTTTCTCAATAATTTCTGGTTCCTGCAGTTGCACTGGACTCCTCTTTTACTTGAGTAAAACCCTTCCTACGTTACTTTTCTGCAAAAACTTCCTGTTTATTTACAATGATGGCATAAATGATGACTCCATGCACAAGTTCTACTATATTTTTTGATATTTTAATCTCAGCAATGCTGACCAAAATAATAATTTTTTAATATTGTATATTAGAATGTGACATCCAGCTTGGCTTATTCTAGTAAAAAGCAATTATACACAGAAGCTTATTCTTTGAGGAATTAGAATACATCCTGCTTCTTCTTATTCAGGAAGAAAGAGATGTGCTCTTTTAATTCATGGTTAGCTTAAAAGCAAAAAAAAATATGTAGATCAGGTTTTCCAGTGTAATATTTTAAAGGGAGCACAAGATGAGCCTAATTACAAATGCAGTTTGTTGTTTCAGAATGCCATTTAAGAAAATACGATGAGACAGTGAAATTTTCAAACCCAAAATTTTACGGTATCTCTGAAAGTATATTTATTATGATCCTAATTAAATAATTAAGCAAGCAAACTATATCTTTCACAAGCATACTTTTTATAAATGTATGTAGGAACTGAGAGACTCGCAAAAATCTTAGATATGTTTTATTATTGTACCAAATAAAGGAAAATATTTTCCAAAATGGTCTAAGTGATTCAGATACCTAATCCCTGGTTCTCAAAATAATTCATTAAAGGTAGGATTTTTTTGAACTATTTAGACATAACTGCTGGGATAGAGTATAGCAATGACATTGAAAATCCCATTAGGACTAATTCACACCCTTAGGAACCCAGACACCTTAAAAACTGACTTCTACTAATCATTCTTGAAAGTTCTTTCTGCTTTGAGTGAAGCTTAAGAAACCAAGAGCTTAAAACACTTCCAAAATTTACCACAAACTCATAAAACACTTAATAATTTTTGCTCAATAAAAATAATGTTGCATTTCCATAATATTTAAATTCTTCAAATTTGTTAATCAGGCAAGGTTCTGATGACAAGACACTTTGTTTTCTAGGACATGTTCTATGTCTTCTTTTTTGCATGTTTTACAGTAGAATAACACGTATGGAATACAATGATAATCGATATCTATTTGCCCTTGATTATAAAAATGTGTGTTTTTCTTACGTTGTAAACACATCACAACAGGCCAACATGGGCAATGGAAATGCTCTTGGAATTAAGAATATTCAGCTTCTTGAAACTGAAAGAAATTTAAACTGGATAACTCAGTTCTACTTCATCAATATATATGGTCCTTGCACACCTTGCATTTCCATCAAGAGATCTCAACTTTCCTACTGTCTCCAAATAGAGGAGAGGAATTACTCATTTGTGTACAAGAAAAAATAAACTTTAGCCCATAGGATGCAGCTTACACAATCATGGTGGCTATCCGAAATCTAAGCACCCATTGGGACTTACATTTATTTCTTAGGCATTAAGTAGGCAGTTAATGTATTAAGCATTTCACATGGCTTTCTTCAGAAAGTTGTCTTTGGCCTGAATAACCACAGTTATTGACTGTCTTATTAATATCTTAAAGTACAAACAAAAGAAAAAAAAGGGGTGACCAAGTAAACCTTTGGGGTCCAGTTTTGAGAGGTATGGGCTGTGTTTGTCCAAGATACACACTTTAAGCCTGTGTGGCTTTGTCTGTGTGTAAATCAAGCTTGCAAAAATAAATGCATTTTAGAAAATCTGGCCCCTAGCTCTCGAAACAGGTTATGTAACATGCTTTTCATTCATCATAGGGAAAAAGCATCTTCTCTTTCTGTTCAGTTTTGCTTTCATTTCTGGCTCCAGCCCACAAATAAATTGCATTATTTCCCTTTTATCTCTCTGGATAATATTTTGTAAAGCTTTTTATTCTGTTTGAGCTACTTGCACGGACAGATGGACTGGAATCCTACCTGCTGGCAAGGGTTTAATTTGTGACAGGAACTCTACCAGTCTTTCTTACCTCAGGCTGTTTATGGTATAACATGAGGAACTATCATTTACACTTGTGATAGTGAAGCAGATGTTGCTCTGCCCTGTGTAATCCCCACCTGGCACCATTTGGGTTGCCTGTAGCTGTAACACATGCAGTCAAGAGGTCAGGCTGCATGTCACTTGTGCTTTTTAAAATGGCTGAAGCCTTTTGTCTTTGTCTATTTTTAGCCTAGTACCGGCATGCTAAAAGAAAGCAGTGCATCGTTACTGGATAGAAGCAGGAAAGCAAAATTCTGCTGAGAAGCCTTTTGGCGTCAGTGGAGGCAACAGGCTGCCCAAACAGTCACTTCTTCCATTCAATTCAAATTTATGACTGGGTACTTTCCAGTGATGGATGGCTCTATCAGAAACATAGCCAGGGGGTGACCAAGCCATTCTGTGTAACAGTTTTTCCTTTTCCTCTTGTTAGGTGCATATCTGAGATCTTTTGCTATGATTTGCATGAAAAAAGAACATGAATATTGAACTTTCATTTCTTCAAACGGATTACACTTACTACAGTGAAAATAATGCACAGTATTGGAATTATAAAAAAATCTCTTTGTTTTGATGATTATAAATTTTGAGCATTTGGATTTAATTTTGATTTTTCCCCCAGGGGAACAATCTAGGAGTTTGGTATACACTTAAGATTTCTGTGAATCTTCCTTAGTATTTCCTTCACTATCCTTCTGGGAGGCTGCTTTCAGAGTATATAACAACCCAGACCTTTTCTGCTAAATGATATGAACTATTCTGGTCAGGAATAAAGGGAGAGGCAGTTGAAACAATTCTCTGTTAGCTCTTTTCCAACTCCCATTCATCAGCAAATTTGCTCTTGATTTCTTTCAGGAACTTTCACGAAAGTAAGCCTGCAAAAATTTAACTTCAGTTCACGTGAATTCTGTCTGTATTTAAGTACCTAGATTGGAATGATAACGAATGAAAATAAGTAAGTTGAAAACTGAGCAAAACATGAGAGGTATGACCTTAAGGAGAAACTCCTTCTTCAAATAATATATGTTAAAAATATGAAATAGACAACATACATTAACACAGGCAAGGAAGGAATGTGGAAATATTTTCTGAAAGGTGCTTATTACAGGACAGGTTAATGGAGTTATTTTTAGGATGAGGTGCTACTCAAGGTTTAGCGTGGCAAAACAGAACCTGAGTATAATTAGACACAGAAAATCAATTTTATGATCAATATTCCCTCAGGTTTTTTTTTATTTTTTCATCATTCCTATCATTTCTGTCTTGACTTTGCAGATCAGAAAAACACACCTGTGTCTCCACCATCTTTATAACAGCTGAATCAGAAAGGCCTGACATAGGCAGGCTCAGGGCTAAGTCTCTACCCACTGATTTTCCAGGTTTCTCCTCTGTTACTCTAGCTTTTCATAATGAAGACCTGCAAAACAGAAGCAAGAGCAAACATTTCACTTTTATTCTGGGAAGACTTGAAAATGTGACTAAATGTTTCACTGAATCAATCTTGAATTGACACAATGAGGACTTGCAAAGAAGCCAGAAGCAAACCTCCCATGAACACCACTGGGACTCCGATGAAACTGCAGATGACCACGGAAACACAGAAGTTGTTACACCTGCACTGTATTCAGTCTGAAGCAGGAGTCATTACCAGATGCTTCAGAGGAAGGTGCAGGACAAGGATATAAAAATGTCAAAGGCCTTTTTTAAAAGGGAGCATGAAATGGTCTGGCACCCCACCTGATGTCTCTTTACTGTCCGCCATTTTGCCTCAGAAATCCATCATGGAATATCAAGTATTTAGGGGCACAAAAATTATCAGTTGTCATTTTACCCTTTTTTGGTTGTTTTTTTGTTTGTTTGGTTGGTTGGTTGTTTTTTTAATCTATTTTTGGACTATTTCAAACTTGGATATTATTGCTGTTCAACAGAAAGATGCTTTAAGATTCTGGTGTTCACGTAAGACCACTGAGGATCTTCTTGTACATCTCTTGCCTGATTCAAGATGCTATCTGGCACCAACAAAGGGTGAAAGAAACTGGACATTAAACAGGATCGTGCTTTTCTTCTACCCTGAGGACACAAGAAGTAAAACCATGGATCAGAGTGAAGAAGCCAACACACGGTTTGACTCAGAAAGTTTGTTTTAATTGTTTGGTTTCTTCTGTTTGTAATTGATGTTGGCTTCATAAATCAATTCGCAATTGTATTGCTTTTGTTAAGTAGTTAAATGCTTTGTATAGTGTTACAGGCTCTGACAACCAAGTAGCATGGAAGTCTCAGGGACAAAAAGCAGTTTTTGTTTGATCTCAGCTACTCTTCTGTGTTCAGTTCTTCAGTTTACAACTTTTGACTTGCTTCAAAAATAGATCAAGATCAGCCATTACAGCTGTGTGGGTTTGCTGTCTCTGAGTTCATTTAAGATTTGCTGTTCTTAGAAGAGCTACAGAAAAGAAATCAAATAGTCTTCACTAAGGAGCATGGCTTAACTGTAATGGCCTTCAGTGTAATGACACTAAATCTCACAGAAGCTAAAAGTTCATTGGCCATATCGTCTTAATTTAGGCACCTAATTTTCTACTACTTTGTATAGGCAGTAGCAGGCTTTCAGCTGCAGGTGTCTCAGGCTCTTATTCAAGTTGATGTAGTTTTCTGATAGAGTTCTGGTACAAGTGAATAATAATATATTAATGATACTGTAGAAGTGTCTACACTTTGTTAGATATCTGACATGACAAAGTTTCCCATTGCTTGTTTGCCTTTGTTTCTGCTTCTTATTCCCTCTAGTATTTTTCATGTTGGTGGTCTCACTCTGGAAAAAAAGTTTCCACATGTGTATAGCAAATATATTTTTTTTGGGCAGTGTTTGTAACTACTGGCTGTCTGACTCCTGGCTAGCAAATGTGCTAGTAAATCTGGAAGGAGTAGCCAAAGAGGATAAGGAAGAAACGTAGGATATGAAGGAAATGCATGCGAGTGATCTGTAGCATAAAGTGATATCCAGTTCATGTTCAGGTGTACGGACTGGAAATACAAGAAAGAAAAGGTACAGTCATTGAAAGGAAGAAGTCAATATGAAAGGAAGGCAGGGAGGTGAAATCCAAATGTAATGTGGAAAGGTATGTATGGTAAACATCAATATGTGCAGTCTTCTGTAAACTCACGTATTTCAGTGGGCATCTAGTGCTCCCCAACTTTCTCGTCATTGTCCCCCACCTTACCTATGAAATGGACAGAAACACTCATATATACTTTGCCTGTATAAAATCTACACAAGGCCAACTGTGATGGGCTGTTATACTCTTCTTATACCTTCCCATCTAAACATTCCCAGTGTGAGGAACCAAAAAGTTCAGATCCAATTATCTGTTGTGTGCCTGCTGCTTTAAAGGAAAGTTTGTATTTATGTTTGTAAGTTTTTTTACTGAAACTGTTTTTGAATTCAAATAATTGAAACAGATTTCTTCAGTCAACCAAATGTTTGCTATTACTTTTTAATATTTACTAAATATTACTTTTGTGAAATATTTTCTTGTTTGAGAAATTAATCAAAAACATTTCTGGAGCAAATTTTTAATTTCTTAGCTATTTTTCAGATAATGCCAACATACAGGGTGAAATGCTTCCATTTTCTCTGAAAATCATGAGTTATCTATTGAGGCACTCTCAATTTAAAGTAAGTAAAGTTCTAAATTTGAAAACAATAAATCTCTTTTAACAGTGGTGAATAGCTCTGACAATGTTCAGTTGTTTAATTTACACTCAAATGAAAATTTTCATCCACATCAGAGAGCAGCTGGGACTCTTTGATGGAGACGCAAAACCAAGGGAATTAAGAAGCTATAGTATCGCAGTTCAGTTCTTCAAGGCAACTCCACATATGGTCCGCCAAAATATATTTCCTATGATTTCAATAATAATTTGGGTTTGGGTTTTTTTTCTTTTTTTCTGTCTGTATTTACTGAAAGGAAAACTTTCCAACACAATGGGGGATTGTTTGGAGTGAGGTGAACAGAGTGTGCAATGAAGATCAAATGCATAGAAGTTTTAGAAAAGCTTTTCTTTTGCTCAAGCTATGTGAAGTTAACTATATTTGTTATCCCTTGATCTCTAATTGAAAATGAATTAAAAATGTAAGGTTGCTGAAGAGCTCATTAAAACATGCGCATTTTACTGTTGGCTTAAAGTAGCAAGTTTGGCAGCTGTTCACCTTTTAGTAATGTTTTTATCTTTTTCCTATGATTGTTTCTGAAATGTAAAATATGTTGCCACTCTATTGTTCCTGCCTATGAGTTTGGAAAGGTAGAGCCTTAAAGATCAACCTGATGAGTCAGGTATAGTTAAAACAGTTGATCCAGTGAAACAAAATCTCACAGAATCTGCTACTATAATCATGTGACAACTGTTTATTCTGTTAAAAAACATAAATTATTGCATAAAGGACTTTGATAATTTTTTTAAAATCACTTCTTGCTTTAGTTTCCTTTAAACACTAAAAGTGTAAAATATATGAATTAAGATAAATTTTGAACTACTGGATCATCAGGGATAGTCTTATAATTGCTAGCCTGATTTATAAAACTGAAGCAAGCAATCCAAATGTTAAAGGCTAACTTGCTGTCTATTGATTTAAGATGACATACTCCCATAGAGTACTATGGTTAAGGCTGTCCCTGTAGAGCTACATAAAACAGGAGAACAGTGTGACTTCTCATTTTTGCCATCCCCAGAGAAGAGCAGAATCATTAGCCAATAATAACATCAGAGAAAAACCTATTAAACCTATTATAGGTGTCAAACCAACATGATGACATAAAAGTAAGAGTGAACAGAGACAGTGGCCCACAGGGGATGAAATAATAGTTTTGTCTGCTGCATTTTAGTGTCTGAAGTAGAGTCCATTTGGGTTTACACTTTTCAGCAGCAACTGTCAAAAGTGCCAAAACACTCTCAAGTTTCGATTTCATAACAACTTTCCCTGCTTTGTAACTGATCTTATTCGTTAGTATCTGAGAAATCAAAGGTGTTGAATAACAGATATTGGCAAACGTTAATTATGAAACTATTATCCCACAAAAATCATTTGTAGCATAGTGTTGAAATACAAATGAGTACTAATTCACAACAGTTTTATCATTAATTGCTTTTAGAATCAAGTTCATTAAGCACACTACGCTCATGTGTACTACTCAAAAAAAGTGATGTGGGAAAGAGAAGCACACCTAAAAAGAAAATTCCTTAAAATATTCACACTTTAAGAATTTCTTTACAAATACTGCCTCAGAGTAAGCAAAAAATAAGTTTATTTCTTAGAGGGCAGCTGAGGGAAAAGAATATTGACAATGGAAGCCATGTGGAGACAGGGAGAAACATCAGGAACATTTATGAATCTGAACTTATGCGTATGCAAGAAACATGGAATGCAAGTGAAAAAAAAATCAGTTCAGCCCAGTCAAAACCACTAAAGATTGAAAAAAAAAAATCTAGAAAAAGTAATTTTAAGTTTCCTAGTAATCCTTCACTCAGATGTGTCCCTCTAAGAAAGGCAATTTCGAGGGTGGTAGGTCTGGAGTAAGTGTAGGTCACCTGGGGTAGGACACCAATACACAGAACTTTTGCAAACACTCCCTTAGTTATGTCCTACACATGGGAATCTTTTCAGATTGATGGGAGTTAGAATCTAGATCCAGATATTCTATAGAGAAAACCCCATTTGATTCGCCCAATAAAAGTTTTCCTAGACAAATCCAAACTGAGAACTAAGATGTGTTAGAAACGGAGATTGGCTACAATCTGAACTCTACTTTACTCATAATTTTAAATTCAAGAATAACTGTTACATTCCTTTAAAATTGTAGTCTAACTGTATATAGGATCTGAAATGTTGGGTTATTCCATTAGAGTTATATTTTTACACTGTCTTCCACTCATGATCACCTACAAGTGTATGACAAGATTCTAGGGCTTGATACATAACTTTGGCTCTTCTGTAAATAACTCTGACAACCAAAGTAGGAATAGCTATTCTCATATTAGAAAAATGTTGTTGTGTGTCTTTCCAAGAAAGGTATAATGCTGTAACATTACTTACGAATATTAAATGTGTTAGTGTGTTAACTTTGTTACTGAATTTCATGTAATTATTATGTTGACTTAATTTATAATGGGCTTTTCAAATGAAACAAACTTGAAGGAAAACAATGGCTCAAGGCCATCTCTTTCTGAGGTTTTCAGGGAGTGAGGAGAACAGGATCCCATCAGATATGAAGACTTATTTAGCATGGTTATACAGATACAAATATAGACCATCGGTATGTTTTTTTTTTACAGTAGGACAATATTTTAAAAGAAAAAGAACTTTGAAACAACAGAGTTTTAAGGAATTTTCTGAATAACCAGTTCAGGTAATGTTGTGGTAAGAATGATCTTAGAGTGTCTCAGATCTACTATGAAGTCTGTGCATTCTTATTAGGCAATCTCAGGGCCAAACTCATTGCTATGGACTTAATGAGCATTAAATGAGCTCTCAGAATCTTTAACGGACAGTGCCAGCTCAAGAGTTTTCAGTGAAACTGCTCAGGAGTTTCATTAACTTCATGTTTATTTACTTTACTCAATCAGAGCAGTAGTTTGCTTCTAAGTTACCACCTTTATTAAAGAAGAGATATTATGCTTTATTTTTTCAGCCTTTCACATTATATATTTAAAATGGTGGGGGTTTAGACGACATACAATGCATTTACATACTGTTTTTTTTTTAAAAATAAAATTATAAAAATAATTATTATTAAAATTATAAATTATTATAAAATTATTAGAAGAACAATGACTTCTTCAGTTCTATGGATTTTTACATTATTTCTCTATAATACTTTTCCATATAGGTCTTCTTAAAATCTGCAGGAATTTATTGTCATTGAATACATGGCAGTTCAAGAGAAAAGTTCATAATGTAAAACTTTACCTCCTTTTCAGTAATTTCCCTTCATCTTCTGCCTTGGGCACATAGACAGGCAAGGAACAGGCATGCCATTTAGGCTTCATATGTAGCCTAGAAAAAAAGAAAGTACAAGTAATTGCATATGGTGCATTGGCTGATTCGACTTTTTTTCCAAAAGAGAATCATTAAACCAATATTATCTGAATTTACTATAAATCTTCTATGTTAATTACATTCATTTATTCTAAGTATCTCCTAGGCTAATCAAAAATATCCCATTAATGAACAAAAGATAATATTCACTTTCTCTTTTCTACACAGAGGTATATGAATGGATATATTAAACAGTTAGGAGGAGTTTTATTTAGATTTAAAACTAGAAAGAATTAAATCTTTGCAATTTAGTCAGATAACATCAAATAACAGAGTGATAAGAGTCTGAAGTGGTTAATGCTGATGATAATGTTTGACATACCTTTATCTTTTTGATCAAAGCCTGTTATCTTACATACAACACAAGGATAGCGTGAGTTTATTTTATTTTGATTGACAACTTATAAAAGTGACATAGTTTGACAAATAGGAAAACAATATTTTAATTTAAAAAGAGCATTCACAAATGAAAGCATCCGTTCAAAGAAGAATTCTTTGATCTATAGAATTGGCATTTACACATAATGCAACTGTTAGAGGTACCTCTTTGAATGTAGTATATGACAAAAGGGTACGAGTTCTTTGCATTTCAGACCATTTTCTACTAAGGATCTCAAAGCATTTTAACAGTGCCAATGTATTGTTGTCCAATACCTGATAGTCAGGTATTTATGACTACCATTTCATAAGTAGATAAATTGAATCACTGAGTATAACGTCAAAGTTGTAGAATGGATTCTGAATTAAAAAATAATTACAGATACATCAATAAATGGAAAATTATTTACTGATGGTTGATTGTGCCAGAATAGCTAGGTACACTTATTTGATAAATTACCCTAAACAGATGAAATACAGTCATTTTGATCTGGACTTCAGTAAAGCATTTGACATAGTGTAGTGCTGGAAATTTTGAGGTCACACAGGGAAGAGAGGATTAGTACAGGAGTTATAAGGTGAGTTAACAACTTCTTTGAGGAAAAAGCAGAAATTACAGGGAAAAGGAGACAACTTGTGTTGGTAAAGTAATTACTGGCCTGTTAGTGGAATTCCTCAGGGAATGATCTTCAAATGGTTCTTGTCTTTATATCCTTATTAGTGGCAATTGCACAAAAGGTAGGCACATGTTGATGACAGAGAGATGACAGGGAGGTATAATCACTAAAGAGAGGATGGGAATATCTTACAGGATAAATGTGAGTAACAGAAAATGAAATTCAATAGTACAAAATGCAAGAAAGAAGCATTTAGAAACTAAAAAATGTCACCTGTTAAGACAGGATAGTGGAGGCAAGAGTCCTAGTGATATGACACTGTTACAAGGTAATGTACCTGAGCTGGCTGTAAAAGACGAATATGACTATAAAATCCAGCTGCAGAACAGAAATGTGAAAACACTGAGCCCACAGAAATCTTGGTCAGGATTCCTGCAGGGAACTGAATCCTCTCATCCAGGTTAAAGAGAAAACAATGCCATCTGGAAGGCATGAAAAGAAGGCCAACTAGAATGACTAGGGAAATGCAAAGGCTTCTCACCAGCAAAAAAGCTAAAACATTTGCTCACAAAAACAAAACAAAAGAGCTTGGTTATGTAGCCTAACAAAACAAAGGCTGAAAAGAGATCTGACTTCTCCAGATAAATGCACCAGGAAAACGAACGATGGAGAGGAAAAAGAACTGCTTAAACTAAAAGCCAAAGTTAGCAGAAGATGTTTATAAACTGACAAGGAATAAGTAGACTAAAATTAGAAGCAAGTTTTTACCAAGAAACAAGACATTCTTGATCAACCTTTCTGGTAAGACTAATGATCAGAAAATTATATGAAGATGTAAACTTGGATCTGTGTATAAAAGAGACCATGTTTTAAGACAGGACACAGCAGGCTGGATTCAGCAGTCCAAGAGGATGTTTCCAATCTTACACTGTTCCTAACACTGACCCCGAAACAACATTCACAATAAAACTAGATAAAAATGAAGTTTTTTGGGATTGTAAATCAGGATGCTTAGGGTTTTCAAATTATAAAGTCTAATTCATCAGCAATGACCAGAGATCAGCTTCAAGTTAAAGAAAATTCCTAAAAACTATAATACATAAAAAACATTTCATACAGCTATTTCTGACCACATGATAAAAAATAATATTGCATGGTGCATATTGTAGCATCTACACCACCTTTATGGTTAAAAGCAGGTGAACCTGAAAGGATATCCTTCAGTCCACAACCTCTTTATACTGATTCTCTCTCTATTTAAAGGCACTTCTAACATTTCTGGAGTAAGATAGATCTTCTGCTGGAACCACTCATCAGTAACTGGTCTCAGTGTAACATTTGTGTACCAAAGTGACTCAGTACAAAAACTAGTTTATAGAGTCTTAAAACTTGCCATATAGGTACTTCTTGATATAAAAGCAGCTATCACCTAATGTTACCATGTTTCTCTCTCTCACTAGCATGCCTGGATGGATTCTTTGAGCTGAATTATCAACTTTACAAGTTTGGGAACTATAGGGGAGCTGAAAGTGAACTTGTTGCACCCCTTCGATTCTGCACTCCCTGCACAGCCTAATCCCAGTTTAAGCAACATCTAGAATTACCTTCCTTCTCATTCCTGTGGAACTGATTATTCAGTTTGGTCTAGAAGAGCCTCTCATCCTTTCACCAAACAATAGAAATCTGCTCTGCTAACTAAAACGTGGAGTGGTAAAGTAAGCAGCAGACATGTTTGTACAAATCCAGTTTCCTTATAGCAGATGGCTATTTCCCATGTATGTAAAACATTTTGGCACCTACATAGTGGAAAGTCAACTCATAGACTGGAAAGCAATCCCTTAGTGTTATTTATTGGATTGGGAGGGGAAAAATTATATCTATATATTGTATCTCCATTTGGAAGAAAGAATGTCTATATACCGTAGTGATGCTTGAATTACTTCCTTTTATGCAGGCTCTTCTATCACAATCTTCCAACTTTCTGTAACTACAACCATAAGGATGACGATGTAGCAGTTCCTATAAAACATAGTTCCCATGTATTTAGGTGCATGGGATTTCTCAAAGCTGCTGGAGGTAAGGATGAAAGCAAGAAAGAAATTTTGATCTCTGATACATTCTCCCATAGCTGTATTAATTAATCTAGATCAGCACTCACTGCTGCCTTTTGTTTTTTCCAAGTTGTCTTTGTCATCCAATCACATCAGCATTTAATTCTGGGGAAAACTGTCACTGCAATAAATAGTGAAAATGCTTTACTTCAACGTGACTCTAGAGTATGCCAAGACTGCCAGCCCTATCGTGAAAATGTTGTCTTTTTGTTCTTATTCTGAAAAATCACACTTCTAATCCTCACTGACAGAATACCACAAGTCTGAAGTTGGCAGAAGTTCTTGTGCTTTCTTAAGTTCAGTGCCCTTCCCTGCAAGTTCCACATTTTGACGCGGGTTACATGTAAAATCAAATCTGCCCATGTATGTGTTTTCCTTCTGGTACATACAATCATTAATTTCCCATCAGAGAAAACCAGGACGAAACAAATAGTAACAACAGAGGTAGGCACTATTCCTGCAGAAAAAACCCTTTCTTAAAATAAAACTTGCTGGCAATCCTTAACCCACCTGCATGGCTCACACCTCTAAATATATTCTAAGCTTAATGTTAGATCAGGTTCATGACTTGTTATGGCTTTTTAACTTGTGTTTTCCTTCTTCTTTTAGAGAAAAGTTATATGACTTTTTATGAGTAAAATAAATGCCACATTTTTAATGGATATGGAAAAAATTTAAAGTATTATTGACTATAGAAACTTTCTTCTTTAAAATAAATTTTTGGAATACAATTATACTATCCTTTTACCTCCTAGAGGAAGGGAGTTAATTATCTTGATTTTCTTAGAAATACAAATAATCTGTCCCTATAAACTCTTTCACTGCAAATCAAATTGACAGCAGCAGATCATACAAGTAATGTCCAAGTTATGATGACATTATTTCATACTCTTAGTCCATTCAGTAGTTCATTTACTTAAAAATATTGAAATTATTTGAATGTTGTTTGTTTATTTAATGAGTTTATGTTTTGGTGTACCTTATGAATTCAGTGCTCTTCAGTTCTGTGGCAGGAAGGGGAAGCGTCTACCTTGTTTTCCTGTGGTGGTTTTGGTTTTTTTTTCAATTTTCACCAGAAAAAAGCCCCTGTTGGACTTCAGTGAACAAGGCATTCTGTTATTAAATCCTATGGACAACAAAATAACAGGGTAGTGGATTTCATTTGAGGGACTTCCTTGGCTTATTAAGTCTCAGGGTTCTCTTTATGGAAAAGCAAGCAAGTTGTATTTTTCTGACAATGTCTACAGTGGATCCACAGGACTTTTATAAAGGAACTCTAATTTTTTTCCAAAATTCTTTAGAGTTAAGTATTAAATCCAGGCTAAGTGTTGAGAATTGAGCACTCAAAATACAGAATCTGTAGTTAAATGGTGATATATTTAGATACTTCCAGAAAAAAAAAAAATCTTTATGGACTACTTTGTCACAATTTAAAACTTGAGAAAACAAGACAAAAAGAAACAAGAAAAAGTCAACAAAATATTCACTGATAATCAGAGTGCACAAAGTAAATCTCAGGCTTAGGTCATTTGGAAGGAACAGGTTACAAAATCTTTCCCTGCTCCTTGCTTTCTCTGGGTCATAAAATACCTTGCTATTGGCTCAGCTCTATTTCAGCCAAAGAATTTCCTACTTCTCCTCCTCTTCTCTCATCCTACACTTCTGTCTGAAGTGGAATTAAACAGTGGAAGACTAATTATTCTTTCCATTCATTGAGCAATGATACAGGAAGGCTGAGCTTGGAGAAGGGCTGGCAGGGTAGGGTCGAAAAATGGTTTTCATGTGTTTTCTAATATACTTAATCAGACACAAAAAGAGAATGAAACACAGTTTTTATTTTGAGCAACCGTTAAAATAATGCAGTTTGTAGAATAAATAATAAAACTACCTATCATTTCGTCATATTATCCATATATCTATTAAAAGAATAAATATTTCTTGTATTTCAGTTACTAGACATTGATCTGATGGCCAAATATTTGCCATGTGCTGCAATCCAACATAATAGAATAAAGAAATGAGATTAAAAAAGTAGTAACAACATCTATAAGCTTTGGCAAATTGCACTATTTTGGGAGCTGATCTTGACACTTTAGGTAAAATTTTCTTTTCTTAATGATTCAGGTGAAGAAGTTAGCTATCCAGTCAATTTTACAATCTGGGCAAAAAAATCCAGTAGACAGGAAGGTGAAAAGTCACTAGCAACTCAGGCTAAACAGTCAATGAAATATTAGTGGGAAAACAAACTTTCCTTACTTCTTGCTACGCAAACAGCAGTCAGTTCAGCAGCTCTGAAAGGGGAATGCTGATGGTAATGACAAAACAACAGAGTCAATTGTTCACATCAGTACGTAAAGCTTCAAAGTTTACAGATAACATAATCACTACCATTCATAATGCAATGTTGACTTCTCCTGACATGTGTTTAAACTTTATCTTATAAAATGTATAATTTTTAAATAATGTAATCGCACCTTCTTCAAAAGCCCCTTATCTTTTATTAACTTTTTTATTTTTTTTCCAAGAGTGAAACAGCAACACGATCAGCAGACTATTGAAAGGCTTAGCAGAACAGGTTATTTGCCTTGCAGGAGAGTGATCACTATAAAAAATGTGTGTTAGTGTGTACCTTAAAGTCCAGACAAACAGTACATACTGACTATGTATAAAAAAATACCACAAACAGGATGTTTCAGTGAATTTGTTACTCTGTTCCTTGCTAAATAAATCTATTCCTTATCATCCAATTTTACACATACTTTCTATGTGAGTCAGGGTACTGTATTTCATTAGGATGGTTTGGAACTGCCTGTTAACTGCTAAATTCTCTATAGGTTCTGAACGATACCTGTATTATTGGTTCTTCCAGATGTCAAAGATATACAAAATTCAGATATAAACGTATTGCCTTAAGAATAGACTTTAATGAAGCTCACAGAAATTATTATTGTGAGTCGAAGAAAGCTTGGATTCACAGACATGTAGAGGTGGGACACAGAACTTGGATGGTAGCTGTCTTCTTTTGCTCCCAGTTCCCTCTATTTAGTCTTGTCGCAGAAAAAAAGAGTATGGCATGATCACTAAGTAATGACCCTAATTTTAGAGTGGTAGTTTAGAAGTTCCTGGAGATGAGGGTTATGA
The DNA here is from genome assembly GCA_013397275.1 of Burhinus bistriatus. Taxonomy (NCBI): domain Eukaryota; kingdom Metazoa; phylum Chordata; class Aves; order Charadriiformes; family Burhinidae; genus Burhinus; species Burhinus bistriatus. The sequence goes on along the minus strand of VYXH01011017.1, from coordinate 70,933 downwards.
ACTTGAGTGTAAGGTCTGTTCTTTGCAATGTAGTTTACCATTCTCTACCTGTTGGCTAGACAAGCTCCTGCTTGTTTACAGGCCAGGTTAGAGCACTTAAGCTCTGGAGGTGCTATGTGCTCATCTGTATACTATCACACTGGTTTTCCGTCTCACTTATAACAGCTTCTGAAAGACTTTCATGTTATGCATTTGAACAGAACACTGTGATGATGCTCATCTTCTTTGTTCATTGTACTTTGGACTTAATCACGTAACAATTACACCTTGTAACTGAACTTGCAAGCACATAGCCATCTACTAGACAGGCGACCTTTTAAGCTTCACAGTAGCCTAGATATGCATATCGAGTATTACCTACGTAAGATGCCTGTTTCTGTAGCTTTAGGTTTATATTGTGTTAGAGGATTATAATACAGTGTTGACAGCTACAGCAAAAAATCTAGAAAAACAATACATATGTTATTTCCTTTTGCACTAGAACATTACTGCAGCTTTATTTTTTCTGACTTTCAGGCATGGTTTCTTCTCTGCTTAGGCTAAGCAGAATATAAACCCATATAACAAAATATTTTTTATATAATACAGCTGTGAAATCAGACTGATCTTGACTTTTGTTTTTAAGTAACTACATATTCCTTTTTCAGAAACAGTGGTGGAGGGGACAAGGAAGGAAAATCAGACATGGAATGCAGTATGGTCTTGAATCTGTGTTAACATGATATTGTGACAAGCCAAAAGATTTGATGAGGTAATGCACTCACTCCATGGTGCTGAATGATTGTACTAGTCCATTTGGAAAGCTTACTTATCAAGATCACTTAATGTAGATATATGAACCAATAGCTGTTTATCACTTCAACAGATACTCCCCAATTTCTTCAGATTCAGACATCCGTACTACAAGCTGTACTAAGAGAGGTTTTATAGATGATGTAATATAAGAATGTGAATCAAAAAAGCTGAGATCACTCATTTATTGATTTGACTTTTCATGCTCAAATTATTTAGTTGATGGATGGTGTTAGGTGTATAAAGTAATGAAAACATAAGACTAGACTATCTCCATCTTTTTGTTAATGGTTTATCAAGATGTATGGGATGCATTTGTACTTGTCTGGGGGCATATTTGCTTCATTTGTTTCCAACATTTGCAGATACCCTAGCCACTTCAATATCCATGAAACCTGAAAGATAAGGCTACAATGCAAAGGTATTATTTTATTATTTATGAGCACGATCAATTAGTTTTCTCCCTTAATGCTTTGGGATCTGTATCTGATCGGTTTGGCCTGGGTTTTTGCAGGCAGCTGTTGCTACTGTATTGGCTGTATGTATCCACACTGCATCCTCGATGTGGTTGCCTCTGCCTGAGGCCTGAGCTAAGCTGCTCTCAGAAGCTGTGCTGCTTTCAGAGGGAAGTCCTGCAATTCTCCTCCATCTGCCTTTTCTTTCCCCGAAATCTATTTTGTATTTTCTCATACTGTCTACTTGTCACTGTCACACAAGTCTATGAAATTGTTTTTACTTAAGCAAAGGTATGTTTGCAGATGGAGTGGCAATGGGGAGGTACCTCTTCTTTTTGTCATTTATGGTTTATTATGGTACTATAATAAATCAAGGTAAGTTTGAATAGCAAGGAACCTTGAAGACACGCTTAGAGATCTAGCATCTTTTAAATCTCTGTGGTTTGGACATCTTCAAATAGAGAACATCATTCTCTTCTTACCCATCATTTTCTTACCCTTTAAGTGCATGAGAAGGTCCAGGGTGCAGCAGAGTTTCTATCAGTCTTCCACAAGTATTGCAACTAGAGCTTTCTAAACCCTTCTTTGCTGCTTCTTTAGGGCACTCCAGTAATAGCAGGGTATCTTCCTTCACCTCCAAAACTTTGTCCCCACGACTGTCTAGAAAAACAAATACATAATTAGAAGCCAGGAGTGCCTGACACCTGAGCCTGGCTTTCCCTCAGTATCTCTTGGACAATAAAGGACTTCTTGCTGTTTGGGTTTTCTTCATTGTAAAATAGGAATAATAACACTCATTAGCTGAAGGGGAAGTAAGCACATGAATCAGCTGTCTATAGAATGTAAATATGTGTAAATCTTTATTTTCTTACTAATTTTGTGTGTTTTATTTTTGCAATGCACATATGAAGCTTGGTATAAATTGTTGGTTAGTGACAAATGGAGAAGCTATAATAAATTGAAAATTACTAGTTAAGCCTGCAAAATGTAGAAAATACCTTTGTAATTGCTGCTTAAATAAAGAATTATAGTGATAGATTTTTTTTATTGTATTGACTATATTATAGTCAAATACTGTTTTCTATCTGAACAGAGGTCTTGAAAGACAAAACCAGACACACTTACCTCTATGGCTGGATTAAATGACATCATTAAAATATATGCCTCATAGTTATAGAAGGGAAGACAAATAAAGAGAAATGAAAATAATGGGAAGGGATCACTGAGGAACTGCAGCCAAAAAGGAGACAGCTTGCATGTATGTTTCTAAGCACACCTAAAAAAACTCCCAGTACATTACAGACATGCAGCATACAGTGGATAAGCAAAATCAACAGATCAAAGAATTATGAAGCATCCACCTCTAATATAATGTTTGCAGATTGATGTTTTTCTCTGCCACACTTGCTTTTTTAATTATTATTTTATTTAGTTTTCATAGAATACTTTTCACTGCAGCGTTGCATTCCACTGTCCAAGAATTATTAATTATATGGTTTTGTTTCCTTAAAATGTCTTCTCAGATTTTTTTAATTTCACAGGTTAAATTTCATTTTCATTTTTCCTTTAGAATAAAGGTTTGTGATTTTTTTTTTTTTTAAAAAACATTAACCACTTTGCCTTTGAAAATAGAAATATGTGACATAAGTAATACTGGACATAGCTATGACTGGAGAAAAAATGTGTTAATGAAAGGTTATAAATAATGTCAAGCTAATCAGATTGTTATGTATCACTGCTTCTCCCACAACAATTTTATTAGAGAGTTAACCTTCTTCAAACTGGTTGAAATAGGATCTTCTTAGCATAGTACTGAGTGACAATATAGTGACATGACTCTCCAGAATGAGAAAATACTCCAGAAATTGTTTAGGTGAATCAAAATATTCTAACATTGTCTGTCTAAAATCCAGATATCACCTCACTGTTTTATCAAGTCTACAAAGAAAGAATAGTGGTAGTTAACATCTTAGTAAGTTGACTTAAGAGACTTGAATTTATGTTCCTGTTCCACCTTTTATTTGATATTGAGCAAGTGACTCATTTTTGAATGTATGCAGTTAAACATACAGATAATGAGGAGGTGAGGGTCTGTCTGTGTCTTGAAGGTTTGAGGGACAAATCTAAACACTGCATGCAAAATTTATCTAAGCTAACTCTAGAATTGGAAGTGCTGAAGAGTCTGACATAGCTGCCCCTGCGTAGATCAGGTCTAGAAGCAATAAATCCACGCTCATGAAATCCTTTATTCAAAGCAATAAGTCCTGTTCCTCAAGAACATTTGCTCAGACACAACATCAATGTGATTCCAGATAAAATTTCCTATGCCTTTGTTTTCAGATCTGGAAAGAGGACACTGTCCCATTCCTCTGAAATTATCTTTTTATGCTCAACTAGTTTAGGATCTCTGCACTGTGGCATCTGAATCTGGTCAGGTTCTGCATCTGAAGCAAACATGCTCCAAATATTTAAAAATGCAGAAATTAACCTCTGTTACCCAAATCTCCCATTTCTGAAGTCAGTATAATAACACTTTCCAGAAATGCCTGAAATATGCTTAGGCACAGTTAATGAGAGCCAGGTAAGTAGCTAACATAGACTGACACATTTATGACATCCTATAACAAATCTGAAGAATTTAGCCGATATAATTGACATACACCTGATATTCCAAAACAAGGCTGATTTTCTAGAACAAAAGAACCTGTCTGAGGCAAACTTGCCAACCTGCTACCTTTACTCCAGATGAGTATTATCTCTGTATGTGAAATTTTTCAATAATTTTACAGTGTTGCTTGAGTTATAGACCACTAATCCACAGCAGTAGAGATAGCAGAATTTAACCCTAAACAAAGAGCAGATAGTAAAAAAAGTATCACACATACCTCCCCTACACACACACATCTGCAGCCTGCCAGCTTCTTAGTGCCAATATTTACCACTATGACTACCAGCCTCGGGAGATATGTGAAGCAAAATGTAAGCAGAGGCTGGTGATATGGCTGTTTAAACGTGCAAACATGCTAAAAGAAATTCTGCACTTCAAAGGAGTCAGCCACAGTGATGTCACCAGCAGGACTACTAACAATGCAATTTTTATAAATGAGTGCCTAGTAAGCTAATACACTTTTTAAATATGAGTCTTTGTGCCAAGTGATAAAGTACAATCATTATCAATCTGGTAAAATGAATGAACTTTCAACAAGAATCAGCGGTGCACAATGTGTACGCACTTTGTCAGACCTACACATGGCACAAAGGAGAGTTATCTGAAACAAATCCCTTCTGTAAGGGAGGAATAGGAATCAGTAAATATACAAAGCGGTTATCGCACAGGGTGATAACATTTATGATGTGTTGATTGTATTATGTGTAGTATACAGGACAAATGAGTTTCATACATGTAAAAGTTTATGGTCCACGTGTGCAATGGCAGTCAGGGCAGTTTAAGAAGGCTTCATGTGGAGACAGCTCCCATCTTCTACCTGTACACTAGATGACTTGTATTGTTATCCTGATGAAATTTCCACTTTGCTCTTCCCCCTTCAATCATTGCATGAATCACTCGCTTTTAAACTAGCTCTGGTGGCTTGAGTTCAGAAGAAAGCTCAGTCTCTTTTCATTGAAAAGACTGCCAAACCTGCATTAGCGTTGATGTCACAAGGTTGTTTGCGGTGAAAACCAAGGGACAAAAAAGGGAGAATTAAAACCCTTATAAAATCATCCCAATCAGGACACAGGAAAATCAGCGTAACAGCCCTATTTCGGATATCTAAGAAAAAAGCCTCTAGGAATTCTCTAATCTACAACATCTAGCAGCAATAATTTCCCTGTGTAATTGCACTTGATGTGAAAAAGTGGTTCTTTTCATTGCAAACAATAATGTATGGTATAAGATCTGAAGTCTACCTAGTCCAGTCTTCTGACCCCAGCGGGGACCAGCGCAAATGCTTTAGACAAAACGAAAGAATTCTCCTATAGGTAAACTATCCATGCCTATGGGTTTAAAAAAAAAGATACACAACAAAAGATAAAATTCCAACAGCCATAACTCAATATTGTCACAGTATCTTACACCCTCCACTCAAAACCAAATTATTAGTATACCATACTCCTACTCTATTATGTTACACATCAGGGGTAGCTGCAAGTTACTTTAGACTGTGTACAAAAGTTCATTTACTGAACTGTCCTATGTTTTTTTTTCTCTACATTCAAAGACTACAAAAATCTGAGGGCCTACTGTATCTGTGGATTCAATTCTACAAATGCATAGAAATCTCTACTTATGACTTCTTTCCATCACATTAAATATGCTACTTAACGTACGTGAGAATCAGTATATGATGTAACTGATACTTTTTTCCATTTATTTGGGACTGTATACTATTGTATAACTAACGTAGTTAAAACACCATTTCCCGATAAAAGAAGGATGTTGATATTATACGTATCTTTACAAATTAAAAGACTTCTATTCAGGAACTCTAGATGAAGAGAAATTGCAGAATCATGAAGAGATGAAATCCAGGGAGATAAACGATCTGATATATATGGTAATTATGTGACATTGTGATAAGCACCTCAGAAATATGATAGATAGACTTTGCAATACACCATTTCCCTGATAATCTTTGTACATACATACTCATTCTTTCCTCTTCAGAACAATATTCAGCTGCTAATCTCTTTATACTTGTACTTGTTCTTTGCCCTTTTGGTTCCATTCACAGCCACATGAATGACTCCCTTTCCAGTTCACATAGCATTCTATGAACATTGCTGATGGTTCAGCTAGCGCACAAATCACAAGCAATAAATATGTAAATTGTTCATTTTCATGTAAACACAAAGCCTTCAATAGACTTTTCATGCACAAAGACAGTTGCTGGAAGTTGGAGACCTAAGAAATGAAGCATGTGTGGGAAAAGTTTATCATGGATATTGACAAAATGAATATAAATCAATAAATATTTTGCTACTACTTGCAGATGCCAGTTTCAAAAAAAATATTGGAGGATTCATGGAAAATTATAATCTATTTTGTCTTGAAAAAAGAGGATATACTGTCCAGGGTTAATTTGATATAAATCTCTGGCTACTGTAGCAAATCAGTCAGAAAACTCAGCTGGAAAATAGATATATTTTCATACTTTAAATTTCATACCATAAACTTTTGTTGAAAATCACTTAATAAATGCAGTTATAAACAATAAAAACTTAGCCTCAGAGAGCAAAGAGAGAGACTTAAAAAAATTAATTAATTTGGGAAGGCTGCACAAAACGAACCTAAATACGAAAATTGTTCATAACCAAATTATACTTGAACTTTTTTTTTGGTAATTCCTTTGGTGTCTTAACATCTTCATTTTCCTCCCTCAATTATCCAACGTGAAGGCAACTGTGCAATCATTATGAATAAATTTGTCCTAAATTTACCAAAGTAATTGACTTTGTTATTGATATGGAATATGCCAGTGTATAGCCCAGATATATACAGAATTAAAAGTAGATTTGCTTCACAACTCTGTGTGTAAATGAAAAAAAAAACCACACAACAAAACCCAGCTCCTCACCCACCCCCACCCCCCCAAAAAAACCCTTACCAGAAAGGTAAGTTAACAGGCCAGTTGAATCAGAGGGGACTTGTCTACGGGTTTTTTTCAGGATAGAGTTGAACTTTAAAATCTATATAATTTTCTGTTGCATCTTACAGCATGGCCAGTTCATAGTTTAGTGTTACTATATACATTTTAATTGTCCCTTTTAGTTATGATCACAATGTACAATTTCAAATAGTTTCAGTTTACGTGCTTTCTACCCGCTTTTTTTTAAACTACCTTGATTCTCATATCTGCAAAAATCTATTTTGAAGCACTAAATAACCGTCAGATGCCCAGCAGTCAGCACTTCCACAGCCATCCCTGCTTGCTGTGTGCCATTTTACCTCCTGTCTCTCCAGACCCTGTCTTACCCAGTCTGACCGATTCAGTGTTAACATTAAACAGTTTTGTTGTTGCTGGGCGGCCTTTCTCGCCCTGTGCCCTGCATACAGAAGATTACGAGCATGCAGCCCTACTTTTGCCGTACAGCCATGTTCGTGCTTCAATGATTCCACCTTTACAGCTTGTACTAATAAATTACTGTGTAACTGTAATAATAGAGTAGTAAAGCAACTGTGGTTTATATCTAGATATATACAGTTTCTGTCTGCCTTGTTCCGCGATACTGTTTGACATAGTGTTTGACAAATGCCAATACTGTTTGGTATGCCCACGCTCAGTGCATATGCCAGCATGTTGAGCTCATTACAGCTTTTAGGAATCGCCACTGCAGATATTAATTTAATAAGGTAATGTCAAATCTTCAATACTGTTTAGTAGTAGATGTTTCAGACATATTTGAAAGAAATCCTTAGCACAGGAAAAGTACCTCAATAAGCTCGTAAAGTGTCTCTTCCTTATTCCTTTCAGTTACTGCAAAGCATGTGCTCTGAAGAATGAGAATTTATATTTTATGGCTGGTAAGTGTATTGTCGCTGATAAAATCAATATTCTCCACATCTGATTCCTGCTGTTTATTTTTTAATCAGAAATGCTTCTAGAGTCTAGCAGTTTGAGGTTTTACAGTTGCTGGAAACAATTGGCTGTAATTTAAAGTTTGAACTAAATCTCACAGAATGTCTCCTTTTACAGGGCACGGTCTAATTTATTCATCATTCTGCTTCTTTCTGATCTCATTTTCCTCTCTTACCTAAACTAAACCATTGGGATTCTGTTAATCTCATTTTATTTGGAAACAAAATGCCATGCATTATTGTTTTGTAAAACAGCTAAATTGATTTTCTCCTATCCTACTATTTTATGACTATCTAATATCTATTAAATCCGTCTTAATGCATGGTTGTCTCTTTGACATTTATCCTGTCACTGTCTTTTGGTACCAGCCCGTCAATGTGCCATGAATCTGGACTGGTTCAATTCTTTCACTAGCTAGAGAGGTTAGGTAGAGTCTCAGATATGACTTTTGTCCCCACAGGCACTGAATTCAAATCCAAACTTGAACAAAACTGTTAAAATCAACAATGACCTCCAGATTTTGTAATCGGACTCCAGATGTTTTATCAGGAAACAGACCTAGGCTATAAATTCATTTGATAGAAACTCACATGGAAATTTTAATGCTCAATTACTAGCATAAATTAAAATTGCCATTTTAACATAACACAGACATGTAGATTCTTCTTTATTTGCTTTCTGGGTTTTGAGTTTTAACTCAAAATAATGTACAAATGTACATTGTACAAATCCCAGATGGTTTTTTCTGCTATTGTATGTGTTAAAATCTTACTTTCTCTAAGGTGAAAACTGAGAATTTTTACCTGTTCTCGTCAACTGATACTCGAAGAAAGTGCTACAGAACATGAAGTTCACAGTAAAAGGAATGAAAGATGTCAACAATGCATTCTTAATAAATATCTTGTAAGCATTCTTCCAAACACAAGTGGTAGGAAGTATCAAACATTCATGGCTGGCACTATGGAAGAAAGCCAAAAACAGACTTCTGGCGCTCTCACTGGCAACAGCACACAATAAGCTGCTGGTGCCTGGCTGGTGGTGTGGGCAACTAGGGTCCTGTGACTTGTAGCAGATCATGGTCCAGAGGGTATCAGTTCTGACATGTGGTAGGAGACACAGAATACTCAGGAGAGTCTTTGTGCAACCTGTTCAGCACAGCCAATTCTTGGCTAATTAGCTGTCAAGGGAACTACCTCTGGCTACACTTGTCTTTTATTAACTGAGATGCCCTCCAGTTTCAGTTTACTGACAGATAACTTTCAGTGTGATCCGTGACACTGAACGTATTCCTTGCTTCCACACCTCTCCTTGTTACATCTGGATGCATTAACATTTTTGCAACTAGTCGCAGCACCCAAGTCCATGTTGCAATATGGTGCAGAGAGAAATGATGGTCCTATACTAGTGAACATGAATCCAGAAGAGATCTTGGCTTCATTCCCAGCTTGCCTGGAGGCTGTGTGCATAGACACATAAAAGCCACTTATAACTCAGTTTTTAAGTGGTGCCGAGAACCTGTAGCTCCCATTGAAAGGCTGCTGTTAATCTCTGTGCAGCAGTTGCTTTTATGAGAAGAAGAATTCTGAATTTATGCAGTCATGCTGGCTTGGGGACCTGTCTTGACAGAGCTCAACACCTACTGCAAGAGCAGACTATGTGTAAGACACATGGAGGATGGAGGTCAAAGTCACATTTCTGGATACACAGTGAAGAAGGAAGTGATTTGGAAGTTACTATGAATTTACCAAACCTAAATCGTGTCTGACTGAACTGATGGATTTCTATAACAAATGATTAGATTTTGGGACAAGGAGAGAGTAGAGGATATCACCTATCTATACTTTAGCCGGGCTTTTGGCATTTACTTTCCACAATACTGTATACAAGTTAAAATGCCACAATCCAAATGGAAGGCCAGCCAGCTAGAGAAAAGCCTTATCAGATGATTGGTCTCAGGGAGTGGTGGTAAACGGGTTGTATGCTGCCTAAAACCTGGTAAGACATAGTGGTCTATACCATGACACGCCTTGTTTAACGTCTTCCTCAATGGCCAGGAGGAGGTGAGGAACACTTGCTTCTCAGGCTGGCAGGTGACAACAAACTAGGGGAACTGGAACTTGCTGGAGACTGGGGCTGCCATCCAGAGGGACCGAGGCGTGCTGGAAGAACAGGTCTTGTGCAGTTCAGTCTGGATAAACACTGAGCCCTGCCCCTGGCAAAGCAAAGCCCTGGGCAGCAGTCCAGGCTGGGCATTGCCTGCCTGGGCAGCAGCTCTGCAGGAAAGTCCGTGGGGCCCTGGAGGACAACAAGCTGCACAAGAGCCACCCTGGGGTTGGCAGAATTTGGCACTGTAGGAGCAGGAACTGCTGGAACTGGCATTTGTTCTTTGGTTAGTAGCAGTTTGTTTACACTGGAAAAAATAACACTCATTTATTTACACTTACTTAAATGTGTATCCATCTTGTTTGTGACTCCTTGTTTCAGTTGGAAGGAACAAAAAGCATATTTTCCTGATTTACACAGGGAAGTAAAACAGTCTTGTTTTCTGTAACTGCGTATTTCTGAGAGACAATGAAAGCCTGTCTTCCTACCTATGGCTTTGGAAGGGAGACCATCTAAACAGCAGCCTGAGACCAGAGTCAGGAGGCTGGTGAGGTCGCTCCACTGGCAGGAAGCAGCAGCATAAGCTGATGCTGCTTTGACTCCATCAGGTAAAGAAAGTTGGAGGGAGGAGAGCCTGAATGCTGGAATTGCTGTACATTTGGATAGAAGTGAAACAAAAAGTGGTGTAGGTGAGATGACAGATAACAAGAGAGATCTCAGTGGGATCTAAAAGCACATAATTGGATTCTGACAGAGGAAAAAATAGAAGGTTCCTCTTTCCCTTCCCCAGACACTGGCCTTACCTTCTGTCAGACTGACCACTAATAATGGCATTTTGAGCAATTTATTTACTTTTGTTAAAAAAGGTCTTCCCTTAGTAGTTAGGAGCATATTTTGTAACCTTATAATCCTGTGTAGTTGGTGTCTGTAGTGTTGACCTGTCTGTAAAACTAGTTTGTGAGCTTTAATGCTATAGTAAGTTATGTAGTCCAAGAACATAGAATAAATATGATTTTGAACAAAGAACGAATATTTGAATGTAGATTTAGAAGTCAGACCAAGTCTAGCTTTGAAAAACACCTGAAGCTTGGTGGGATGAATGAAATTCCTTTTCTTGACAGTCTGTAAACACTAAGGAGTAATAGCAAGGTACTTAATTGGCTCATTCCTAGCTTATTCCCCTATATTGGCATCAACTGAAGTCAGGAACAAGCTCTATGCAGAACGTGGTCTTGAACTGTGTTGATTTGCCTTTCCTGATTAATGAGTATTTACATATGATTGCACAAATTGAGATATTTAATTTTGGGAATCATTTAATTTTAGTTTACTTATTGGAATATAAAATGCCAAAGGACTGCACAGATTTTCTTTTTAAAATATGGTTGCCTAGTAAAAGGTATTCTCTCTGGGGACTTTGTCTGGATTAGAACAGAGATGTGAGTGTTGTCAGAATGCAATTTAGGTGTCTGGACAATGGCGAATATGCTGTCAAGACACAGCTAACTGACAGTCAGGAAAGCATGGAGGTAATACAATATTTTCCACAGTAGCTAGATTTTGCTTCCAGAGCAGCAAGTTTAATTTAACTCCCACATTTTCGTATTTCATGGAGATTTGTTATTCTTTTAGGTGCTACTATTTTGGAGATAGCATAGAACCAGAAGATAGTGAAAATCAAGTTGAGTGCAACTTTTCTGTTTCAATAATTGTATTTTGAAATTAAAAGATATACAGAAAAGCTTCCAAGTGTGAATGAAAGACAAACTGTAGCTGGAATACACTGGAAGAAGTAAGGGAGAAATTTAAAGATATGAAATTTCTAAACATATGACGTTTCCAAACCAGCTTCAGCACAAGAAAATGTAAATCTGTGTACCTTGAGCTTGTTACTGACAAGGAAGGCTGCATTTGCCTCTGTTTTACTAAAAGTCAGCTAAAGCAATTTTGATTAACAAAGGCTGTGAAGTGTCACAGAGTTAATGGCATCCTGAGAGGCAGGGCATATCAGTTAGATTTAACTCCTCTGTGGAAAGTAGTTCATAAATAAAATCTCAAGATCTCCTGACAAAACATTTTCTGAGAAATGTAAAATTATAGGTGTATGCTTGACAGTAAAATTTATACTAGAAGCAGTAAAAAGAACTTTATTAACATAAACAAGTCAAGTATCCTAATCCCTTTCAGAACTCCTAAGCTTCTCAGTAAGATGAACTCTGGACAAGAGAGTTGTCTTGCATATAATTTAGCCTAGGGAGAGACCCTTGTCAGCATCTTTTCGAACAATATTTTCTCTCGAAAGACATTAGAAGGGTTTGTACAACTTCTCCTGGTGTAATGCAGTTATTGCAAAGGCTGAATTTCATTGCAGTTTTGGATGAAAAAGTCAATGGATATATGTATGGAAAGGGTTAATTTTTTTAGGTTAACACAGATCCTCAATTATTTATCACATTTCATGAAATTTGAAGGGCACTAAATGAAGGCAGCTGTACTGGCTCCTGTGTCAGGTTACTGTCTGACACCCAAATAACAGAGAAAGACTACTTCTTCATGTCTTTGCCACCACGTATTGTACGCCTGGTGAAAGCTGTCAATAATTGTTGGGTTTTTTTCTCCTTCCTGAATGCTCCTGGGCGACTTCAAACAGTCCTGGTAGTACAGAATCAATACTTTAGCGCCAGCAGCCGCGGCAAAACTGTTATCATTATTGTGTTTACCCTCGATCAGGTTACACTCTTTCCTTCCAAAGCCACTAAAAATTCCAGCAAGCACACACAGTATCTCCTTGGCAAGTTCTTTCTTCCTTCTACAGGTATCAAACATGTTTCACTATTTTCCCCTCATGGGATGGTGCTATGGCTAAGAAATAAATTGAGAGAAAAACAGGCAAAGAGAGAAAAGATTGCCCAGTCTTTAATTAAATGACATCAGGACACTGTTTTAAAACACCAGTGACTGTTGAATTGGCACCCCGACCTGCTAAAACTAGGGAAAAATAAGCCAGGGGGAGAAACAGAGCATGAAAAATTTAGGGTTTTCTATAACGGTAAACAATATACCCTTCCCATGATTTTCTTCTTTTCCCATACAAAGCACACACACGTAAGCTTGCAGTCAGAATGCCAAAGACAGAACCATAAAAAGGTGTGATTTTATATAGACACATTTAGCCTACCCTTTAATTAATCAACTGAATGCCTCATTTTTACTTCAACTCATTCAGCATTTCTGGCTTTGTTATGTCATTAAATATGACATTTCCACATTTGGAAAAAAATGTCAAGCTATAATGATACACCTACTGCAGTGTACTGCCTCCACTGAACAGGAATCATGATTGACTGACAGCTTGATTCTCATAAAGAATAATTTTCAGTAAATAGGAAATACATAACTTTCATTAGTGGCTTTAAAATATTTGGAAAAAAAGTGAAGCAAAACAATTTTTTTCTATTTTATTTCTGTTTCAGAAATCATTAATCCTTTCTCTGTTATTTGACGTATGCATTTTTAATTTTTTTTTAAATTTTTTTAACACTATATCTCACTCTATAGCTACCACAGACATAATGCTAAAACAAAACTCATTTACCACAGTTTGGCCCAAGTAAAAGAGCTATTTCACTTACTAGGCAAAGTGACATGTATTAATCATGGGTCTGTTCTTAAAGATCTATTCATATTACTCCTTTTGAGTGCTCCTTTAGAGTTGATGGGAAGATGAAGACCATGATAATTAAAGAAATTTTACAAAATAAGAGAGTTTGCTATAGTCACTTCTCCTGGTTCACAGCCATTACAACTCTTGCTGTAGGACTCCTATTCCTAGTACATTTGGGTTTTTTTTATTATTATTTTGTAATAACCAGGAGGAAGGAAAATCCTGAGCTAAATACCAGTGAAAGTAGTGATTCAAATTGTTGATCAAAATCTGAGACTATATTTTTCAGGGTCAGGTAACTTCATTTAGACAACTAAATCCCTGGTCACGCTAAGGAATTAGCTATTCCTCAGAGATTTGCACCCTTAAATGTGAGTGACGGTCTTCCTTTGATAATAATGTAGGGCTAGAATTAGAGGCCAAGTTCTCTGCTAGTAAAAAAGCCCCATGAAAGATAAGAAATAGTGCAAATGTAGAACTTTCTTTGTCCAACAGTAAAATTTGTACAAAACTCTTTTAGATCGACAAGTCTCTTAAGAAGACACAGCTAGGAAATGACCGTTCACTGAAATTGCAACGGAAAGGTCTTTTCTACCATAGTAAAATCTTCATGATTTTGGAAAACCAGGGCCATATGTGTAAACTATTTATAAAGTGATGAATTTTATTTAAAAAATTGTCAATAATTTTTGTCAATATTTGAAGGAGACTAAACATTTTAAAATTATATCTTACATTTTCAAAGAAAAAGTAATTTTGATATCGTAATAACATACATTGTTTGGAAAATTATATTCAGTATCAAGGAAGTTTTTTTCTTTTCATTTCTACTTCAGAAACCTGTCAAAGAACAATTCTTTTACAGAGAGATTTCTGTTTTGATGAACTGATGAATTTTTCAAAACCCGTTTCACTGAAAAATTCCTCATCAGCTCAACTGCTGACACTGCCGCTAATGACTAAATTCAGTCACTTACACAAAGCTTCCTGCTGTGGCCCTGTGAGGGGAGCACAAGCTGTCCACCAGGCAGTCGTGCCTCAGTGAGGTGCTGGAGTGTAGGGTGACAGCCTTTTCTTCTCCCTCTGCTCTCTCTGCTTCGGGGTTATGCAGAGCTATTAGAAATATCTAACTCATAACCACATTTGTGTGGACTTTTTCACCTATTGCTGAATCCTGTCTGTCACTACCAAGCAGATCTAGTGACACATTTTGGAACGTGCTCCAAGGCTTCTTAGCAGTGTCACTGTAGAAACGTAATATTGCCAAGCAATAACATTTCACAGGCAGCTAATAGCCATCACTTACAGCGTTGTTCTTATTTACAGTACTGCTGAGTTTATGTCAGGTGTAGCATAATTTGAGCATAATTTGTCTTTGTACATTTGTTTTTCATACTCAATGTACATCTATGTTTGCATCCCCTGTTTCTTCTCAACACCGTCAGTCGTTCTGCCTCACTTCATGAAAAACAGGTTGAATCATCCCCAGTAATCTCAGTAGATAACTCCCCATAAAGATACAAATAGAAGAAACTCATATTTCTGTTCAGAAAGAAGGCAGGATGTATCCATGATGTAAGTTTGCTCTGCAGTTTATCAGGACATTTAGCCAAATTTTACAGATTTGCATGGCTAAGATATCAACCTCCTAAATTTGGGGGAAACTGCATTGAAAGAAGCCAGCCTATGAATCTTTTCCATATATGATCTGATCAACTATCTTGCTACCTGTGTAGATGGATTTCTGTGCTAGTGTACACTCAACTACAATAAATATAACATTTATCATAATATCGGAGAGTAATTCCAGTGGCTGTAGACATGAAGAAATCTATTCTGTTGAAAGGAGAAATTGTCAGTGCTGTATGAAAGGAGTTCAGGAAGAAAATGTATATCATTGTAAACACTGCTTTCAGTAAGATTATGTATTGTGTGATCTCCTTTAGACATGTGAAAAGACAGGAATAAATGCAACTATTATAATCTACTGAATAACATATCTATCCTTAAAGATTTATATAAATCATCCAGTCCTTAGAAGTTCTGATAATATTTTTCTTTTCCATTATATATATTTTTAAATTAAGTATCATAGACAAATACTGTTTGGATAGAAAATTAATGTTATTTCTTTAAATTACCTTGAAGTAAAGTAAAATGTAGGAGAATATAATGTGAATCTGAAGGCTTTAGTCAATATGAAACTTTACTGTAGCCCAGTTTAGTCTTTCTAAAAACTGGGATATCTGGTATGTTATGCTCCTGGATTCCAGACAAAAATATATGTAATCATTTTACAAAGGAAGTATTTAACAGCAATGTAATTGTCACCTCTAACATACCATTATATCATGTAGGTAGTAGTCCTAAACTGGTAGAGGCACTATTTAAGAAGTCTACTTCTTTTAAAGATACCACGTAACTCTGAACAGTAAAAAGGCAGTCATTGACCAGTAGGATTAGGAATGCAACTTTTGAGATCATTTATAGATTACTTAAGAAAAGCTTTTGTTGAATTTGGGATAGTGAAACAAACAGTAACTTTTTACATTTCAGAAAGTGTCTGTGAAATATACCAATTATCTCCCTTCTGCTGGTACTGAAAAATGAAGCAGAGGCCAAGTTCATCCTCAGCTCTTGAATACACTGCAATTACTCTAACTGCTTGTGCATTTATTTTTATTTCAGTTTTTCAGTGACAAACCAGGGTCGTAATAGAGATAAAATCAGACTATTTCTTCTGTTGGCTGGACCAAGATCCACATCACTATGTGCAGAGTATTTGCGATGGTTTGTCTTCTAGAGCTACTACCATCGATAAATCATAGCCACTTTCGCAGAAGGCAATGTTGAATGACCCTATAGTCACTTTGTGTGGATACACGGGTAGATGGGAATTTTGGGGTGTGACATAGCATGGCCTTCCCATCCACAAAGTAACTATTTAGCTCCTTGAGTTAAGTAGCAGCGGCAGCTAAGATCTGAGTTTCAGCTCTAGAGTTCTTTTAGAATTCCCTAAGCCCAAGTTTTTCCATGCTACTTTGTCCGCTCAGTGTAGAGACCAGCACAGTCTCCTGCCTCTTAAAATTCAATGTAGACGTAGCCTCAAAGTCAAGATTAGAAACAGTAAGTTTCCAACTTCTAATTAAGCATTTAGAACTGTATCTGTCTAACAAAAGAACATTTCAAAATCTAAGCCTAATGTGGAGAGGTTTCACTATCTTGCCACTGAAGTCAGTGGGAAAAATTAAACAGTTTTTAAACTTCAAGAGGATCACTGCTGTTGTAGCATCTTGAAGTTGAAGAAATGAAATACAGTCTTAATTTTTACTTAACACATATGCTGAGGTAAAACAGTGGTAACAAAGATTATTTCAAAAAAATCCTTCATCTCAGAAACTTGGCAGTTTTTTCTTTATGTTTTAAAATAAAAGTAATTTATTTTAAAAAACAAATATACTCAATTTTCTGAATGAAATTATTTGACCCTCATGTTCTCCCATCTCAACTTTTCAAGTTATTTCAGTCATTTTTTGGATCTGCTATCTTGTAATTGTCCATAGTATGTCTTTTTAAAATAGAGGAATGCCATAAGCATGTTGAATAGCCTGAGTATTAGTAACACTTCTTCAACCATTGTGTCTCTGTCTTTTCTTTTGGGAGGAAGCGTCTATTCACTCTCAGTGTTTCCTAGAGTATTATTAATGATCTTCCATGGAGAAACTGCAATTTCTGGCTCCCTCTGATGGTGCTTTTTGGAATTAAATGCTCATAACTACCCATTCAGATACAATATTCCATTTATAATTATTTCCCAAGTCATTCTTGAATATGAATATCATGGTTTCATTCCTTTACTTCTCTTTCTTGAGAGAGTCTTTGTGAGATACTTTTAAACTTTGGTATATGACTCTCCAACCAGCCACTAGCAGATCTCTGATACTTTATGTTCTTAAAATTGCAAATTAGCATTCTAGGGCTTTCTCTTTCCAGGTTTCCATAGAAACTCTTGTACAGCTTATTCATTAGAAAGAGTTCTGTTTAATTGATCTCCTAATGTATTGCTTAATAGTAACTGTTAAGCAGTCTTTTGTTTCCAGGTCATATTTAGGGTTCACATATTTGCATAAAAGCATTTCATTAGCTGAAACCAATCATTATTAGTAATTTTCTTTTTTTAGTTTAAAATAACTAAACCCTCATTGACATTTTCTGAATAGCAAATATTTATATCTTGCTGAATGGGATTTCTCTGTGAGCCTGGGTGCTTTGTTTCTATGAGCAGCAAGAAAATTACAGAGCTCCAAAATGTTAATCAGAGAAGACAAAAAGAAAGTGGCTTTTTTTCCAATTGAAATGTAAATGCACAGTGACGATAACTATAGGCCACAGACAATATTTGATGACAAAGTTGTAATGGATAAATATCCTTTAAAAATCACAGTAATGTACTGCCCAACTTGAATACATTGGGATTCTTTCTATTATGCATAATGACGATTTTCTGACATCTCAGGCTATGAAGTTTAAAATCTCAAAGAAGTCTTTTTTTTGCAATATGGTGCTGTCCAAAACTCTTCCCACTTAAGCTAGTCTGCTTTGATGAATATTTTTATAGTCAAATATATTAATTTCTTTGGTTCTGCATGAGTTGCAAGCTGATTTTCAGCTTACTGGAGCACATGAATGTCAAACAATTTANGTAGTCCAATGTAATATGCATACCTTGAACGAAACCCACAATGTTGGGAAAAGAACTGAGAGTACCCATAGTAAAAAAGAAAGGAAAGATATTGTGTTTGACCTTTTATTTCCTAATAAAATACTGGTAAAAATTGCTGTTGTTATTGCTAATGTTTAGACATTATGGTGAAGGTATCCAGAAAGAGAAATAAATGTCATTAATATTTATGATAAATCATAGGCCAAACTTAGTTCACCAACTCAAAGCCTCTAGATGTTGTCTACACTGAAAGAATATGTATGAGTATTTCTTGCCCACTGATAATTTTAAAATAGGTAAGAAGCATGTCTAAAGGAAAAGCTACTTGATACGATTTTTTCAGGAGTTCCAAATGTCTGGTTCTATTTTCCATCCATTTTCTGCCATTTTGTAAAATATCAGTATGGAGAAAAGCTGTGCCAAAAATCTTCATGAGAAGCTTATTTATTGGTACAGACATAAGGCAGAGCAAGTGTGAACAGATACCATTTTGTGTATATATGAAAATAATTTTAGTAAATAGTGTTATGGTTTCATATAGTATGTTGCACAAATAAAAGGTAAACTTGCATCAATAAAAAACATCTTTTTACTGTTTTGTATATTGACTGAGATGCCTACTGAAGACTGAGGATCACCTTACTTTAAAGTCATCAGGGGCATCAAGGAATTAAGCCACAGACTCAGGGTGATTACAGTGAATTTTTAGACTGTTATAGATGAGGAAGATAATTTGTAACATTTAGATATTNTTGCAAGCTGATTTTCAGCTTACTGGAGCACATGAATGTCAAACAATTTACCCAGAGTCACATGATGAAGTTTAGTTCTGACAATAGAGAACTTGTGTTCACCAAGAGCAATCGTTTAAATTCTTTCTGGAAAATAACTGCTATGGAAAACAAAGTATATAGTTTCAAGCAACTTTTCCTTAAAAAGACCTAGCCCATGAAACTTTCTCAAGCCTAAATGGAGAGTCTAGAACTCACTTCATATAGTTGGATTCATGTTATACATACTATGCGTTTGGTTTACAAATTCATGTTAATTGATTACAAATCCAGATATTCTAAAATAATGTTTTTCATTTTATCTTAATCATCTTTCTGTTTTTTCCAGTGCTTGGAGCNTTATTGGTACAGACATAAGGCAGAGCAAGTGTGAACAGATACCATTTTGTGTATATATGAAAATAATTTTAGTAAATAGTGTTATGGTTTCATATAGTATGTTGCACAAATAAAAGGTAAACTTGCATCAATAAAAAACATCTTTTTACTGTTTTGTATATTGACTGAGATGCCTACTGAAGACTGNAACTTCAAGAAAGACCTGTGAAAACTGAAAATATGGAATGATTTCTAATCAATTCCCAAGACTTAGCATGAATTATATGTTTATAAAAACAATTAATTCCCTTCAGATCTCAAAACATTCNGATCACCTTACTTTAAAGTCATCAGGGGCATCAAGGAATTAAGCCACAGACTCAGGGTGATTACAGTGAATTTTTAGACTGTTATAGATGAGGAAGATAATTTGTAACATTTAGATATTTTGAATTATATGTTTAGATGCATGAAAGTTAAAGACAATTATTTTTCTGCTAATAAATAAAATCACTTCAATAAATTTTCCCTACAGGTGTAGTATCAATGATGACAGTCTTACCAAAAAAAGATTCTTCATTTGTATTTTAAACTACTTTCCTTCTCTGCCTTTGATATTTTTTCCTTACTGTTCAACTTTGAGTATAGTGACAGAATAATAAATTCACAGTCCTCAGTGATGCCCATTTGTTCTCAGTTTTAGAAATCTGCCTTGTGAAACCAGCCTTAGCAGTAATACACCAGCTACTACAGGACAATCAAACATATTGAACAAAAACAGTATAGGGGCAGTTATACTTGCTTAATCATGTTTTTTTCACCTACAAAGAGGGTGAGACACAAGGAAGAAATGAAGCAAAAAGGAACAAAAGATGCAGGTTCTTTTAATGCCTTTCTCCAAATAGCACTCTTGAACTACTGATGTGTGAGTGCTCTAAGAAGCCTCAGTAATTATCAAGACTTGGCAACTACCTGTTGGCTTGTCCTGGTTTAAGTATCTGTTGCTCATCTCAGTGGCCAGTCCGGCCCAAACCATGACAGGGCTACAGCAAGAAGGAAATAATCTATGATTTCAGGTNTCTGAGTAGTCCAATGTAATATGCATACCTTGAACGAAACCCACAATGTTGGGAAAAGAACTGAGAGTACCCATAGTAAAAAAGAAAGGAAAGATATTGTGTTTGACCTTTTATTTCCTAATAAAATACTGGTAAAAATTGCTGTTGTTATTGCTAATGTTTAGACATTATGGTGAAGGTATCCAGAAAGAGAAATAAATGTCATTAATATTTATGATAAATCATAGGCCAAACTTAGTTCACCAACTCAAAGCCTCTAGATGTTGTCTACACTGAAAGAATATGTATGAGTATTTCTTGCCCACTGATAATTTTAAAATAGGTAAGAAGCATGTCTAAAGGAAAAGCTACTTGATACGATTTTTTCAGGAGTTCCAAATGTCTGGTTCTATTTTCCATCCATTTTCTGCCATTTTGTAAAATATCAGTATGGAGAAAAGCTGTGCCAAAAATCTTCATGAGAAGCTTATTTATTGGTACAGACATAAGGCAGAGCAAGTGTGAACAGATACCATTTTGTGTATATATGAAAATAATTTTAGTAAATAGTGTTATGGTTTCATATAGTATGTTGCACAAATAAAAGGTAAACTTGCATCAATAAAAAACATCTTTTTACTGTTTTGTATATTGACTGAGATGCCTACTGAAGACTGAGGATCACCTTACTTTAAAGTCATCAGGGGCATCAAGGAATTAAGCCACAGACTCAGGGTGATTACAGTGAATTTTTAGACTGTTATAGATGAGGAAGATAATTTGTAACATTTAGATATTTTGAATTATATGTTTAGATGCATGAAAGTTAAAGACAATTATTTTTCTGCTAATAAATAAAATCACTTCAATAAATTTTCCCTACAGGTGTAGTATCAATGATGACAGTCTTACCAAAAAAAGATTCTTCATTTGTATTTTAAACTACTTTCCTTCTCTGCCTTTGATATTTTTTCCTTACTGTTCAACTTTGAGTATAGTGACAGAATAATAAATTCACAGTCCTCAGTGATGCCCATTTGTTCTCAGTTTTAGAAATCTGCCTTGTGAAACCAGCCTTAGCAGTAATACACCAGCTACTACAGGACAATCAAACATATTGAACAAAAACAGTATAGGGGCAGTTATACTTGCTTAATCATGTTTTTTTCACCTACAAAGAGGGTGAGACACAAGGAAGAAATGAAGCAAAAAGGAACAAAAGATGCAGGTTCTTTTAATGCCTTTCTCCAAATAGCACTCTTGAACTACTGATGTGTGAGTGCTCTAAGAAGCCTCAGTAATTATCAAGACTTGGCAACTACCTGTTGGCTTGTCCTGGTTTAAGTATCTGTTGCTCATCTCAGTGGCCAGTCCGGCCCAAACCATGACAGGGCTACAGCAAGAAGGAAATAATCTATGATTTCAGGTACTATTCTTTTCTAGCAATTTATTTGCTCCGTGAAGTTCAGCAAACTATTACCACTTTTGTTTTGAAACAAAGAATGTGTGAGAGAGGGACACATTGATAGCATACATATACTTGGCCACGTCTACTTGTGCGAGTATAGACTAAGAATGTTTTGTGTAGCACTTCTCTTCCTCCACAAGTCTCAGCAGCAGAAGAACATGGAAGCTAGTGCAAACTTGGCCACCTTTAAAAAACTTCAGTTTGGAGGCCACGTAGTTGGCATTGTGGTAAAGCTAATACGTCCTGCCGATTGATAGGGCTGAGTAGCTTGAGCACAATACTGCACAATGCATCACAATGTCTCTCAGACTGAATGTTACTTTTGTTTGGCCTTTTTAGTTCTCCCTGAGCTATTTTCCTGCACTTTAGGCTCCACAGTTTGAGTAAGTCCATGTCTCAGGTATTGTACCCTCTACATAATTATCTTCTATTCTCACTTCTTGACAAAAAATTTGACCCCACTCAACTCCATTGACTGTATTAACCAAGGCTCCCTGGCTGTAACAGATTAGGTATCTGGCTCGCGTGTAATCTTATACATAAGGACAACTAAATGCGGATGGGAGGTGAGTCCCACAGACTATGAATCTTTAGAACAAGAAGTTCAAAGAGAATAAAAAGTCTTATCTTTAATGGATAGATGCTCAATACTTCCAATGAAGCTACCTAGAACCTGATTTTCAGGTAAAGAATGTTAAATACATCATCCTTTTTTGCACATAGAGTGTTGTTCATGCTTTGAACAATTTTTCTTTTATTGTATCATTATTTTTCATCACATGTAAATAGCGGTTACATATTGTGCTAGCAATTCTTGCAGTCATCATTTATGCTACTTGACTCTTTAAGCCCTTGAAGTATGGGACTTAATAAATAAAGCAACTGAAGTTGTGAAATCCATCACAATAGAGAAAAATCTGAAATGAAGGGTCTACATCCTTTCATTCTTCTTCCTGTGAATGATACTCTCTCAGCTTACTACACCCTCTGGTGTTTTTGACTCCGTTTATTTCCAGGAACTAGTCCTAGCATTGATCTTCCTGTTAGGCAGCACTAAGGCTACTGCTCTAATAAGACTGTCTATTAAGCATCTACATGGACCACTCAGAGTTGTGCTGCTGTCTTGGTTGCCAGATTGATGACATTTGTCTTCTTTCTTCCTCTTTCAACAGGTTAAAGATTATTACTTCTTCATGAAAAGGACAGAAAAAGCCTCAGACAGCTTTCATTAGGAGCACAATGCTTGTTTGTAAGTATTCACAAGGTGAGAATACCATGTATGTATTCTGGAGAATATTCACTCCATTTAGACAACTTTGACATCCTATGATAGAGTCATTGGTGCACCTTCAGTGAGAAGCTTCAAAAGGGATACATTCAGTGGAAGAAAAAGATAGAGATTTTAGTTGCATACATAAAACTAAGGAATATCTGGCAACATGTGTGAGAGTAACATTTGCTTTAAATTTGGCCAGACAGCAGTTCAAATATTTTTGCTACTGTCTTCTCCTTTCTGGCACAAAAAAGATAGGTGAAAAATGCGAAAGAACATCAAGGAAACTGCTGCTTTTTTAATGTTGCTGTTTTATAAAAAAGTGAATTTTATCAGCTGTGATTATTTTCCACAATGTCTTTCTAGTGATTACCTTAATTGCATTGCTGGCAGAGTATGCAGTTTTTATTAATCAATAAGACAATGATCCTTATAATGAGATTATACAAGCAGCAACTAATCATTATCTCATCATCAATCTCTAAATCTCTTTCCCATTATTAAAATCCACAATACTCTGTAGCTTCCTCAACAACTACAGGGTATGTCACAGCATAGGTGTTTTCACTGTCAACTGCGGTTTAATTTCCTTGCTAGGTATATCATTCTGAGCTGAACTTGGTATATAAGATGTAATGAGTCAGTAGCAGCAACATCCACCATTCCTGCTGACTGGGTTTCCCCACAGAGGCTATGTCCTGATACACCACTGCTCCTAGGCTGGGGATGAGAGAGAGAAGGGTGGCTGTGTTTTCCACTTAATTGTCTGCAGCTAAACTGGTGCAACATAGTGCAGGTGCCCTCAACTAACACCTAACATGTGGAGAACCTTCCAGAAGGTCAAGCTGTGCATGCCAGTGCAGCAACAGTCAACCCAGCAGGGGCTGTGTGATTTAAGCCAACCAGAACTGGGTATTTTCCATCCAGTCCTATAAGTACCAGGGCTGCTGGACGTGTGGGGGTTGCTGGAATGTGTGAGGGCTGATGGTGGGGTGGGGAAGCCCTGTAGCCTGCATGCTACCAGCTGGGGCTGCTATGTTGACCCCAAGCTTCTCTTCTTGGCTGTACTATGTCTCCCATGGAGCAGGAAGGTTGTGTGGCTCATTAACATCAAATATACTTGTGACTAAGAGTGTTTTGGTGTATGAACCCATTTAGTCACACACTGTCATTTTCATTTCAAACTGTGACAATCTCCTAACAGAAGCACACTAAGACAGTCTACTTTTCAAAGACAAAAGAGATCCAATGTGGTAGATACTCATCTAAGGGCAGTATAGATTAACGGCACATCTTTTTCTTTTACCTCCACTCCTCCTGTACCTTAGCAGACTAACTTAGCATCCCAGAAAAACATACTTCTGACATCTCTGTGAAGGTAATCAAAGGGAGAAGGACCTTCTTGGGGCAGGAAGGTGGCTTCCTGCCTAACGCAAGTACGTGTTTGAAAAGCTGACAGTGTGTCCACCTTCTAGGTGGAGTCATAGGAAAAGCAAACCAGTGGGGTGTCAGTGCATTGCTGTTTACATTGGACAGTTCTTGTGCTCCTACACTTTTCATTGTTTTACCATGAAGCGTTCCTTGGAAGCCAAAGCTTAAAGTTAACGAGTGGAGGGTTTAAAAGGATGCAGCTCTAAATCATTAAAGCCTTAAGTGACAGCATTCAAATGGGCATTCAAAATATAAACTTATGATGTAATTGAGCTTAACAGCACAGATATTTCTAAGAATTAAAAAATAGCATCAAAAATAGGCAAGCAAAGGCTGCGTATTCCAGTCCACCATATTAAACTCTTCTAAGTAACAGGCTTTTTCCACCTTTTTTTTGTCTCTTCTTAAAGTAAGAAAAGAAACTCAGAGAAAGAATTAAGTAACAGCGACAGTATTTGAAATCCTGCGATATACTATCATCACAGCATAATTATCTGACAGATATAACAGTGGTGCTCCCAAATATTACACAGAAATCAAAAAACCAATGCTTCAGGTCTGCAGCCAGCCCCTGTTTTTCCTCTAGGCAAACCAGTTTGTGCCCGAAATGAGTTAACGTAACCAGGTGTCCTATCATTCCTTAAATAGTATCACTGTCACCTCTCAAAAGCCTGAATAAATTTAGAAGGAACAATTGACTTATGTGCTTCCAGGTTCTTGTGTGTTTCCATTCTTTGCTTGCAACTTCCAATTTACCAGCTTTAGACATTTTTTTAAAAATCTGAGATAAATTCTCCATTGATCCTCTATCCTCTTGTCTTAACCCAAAAATAACAAAAAAAGTGTTTAGTCCTGTTTCCTCACTCCTACAGTCCCTGTTGAAAAAAACCCTCTTCTGTGACCAGTTTACTTATGGTTTCCCAGGATCAGAATTACAAAAGTCTTCTCATACACCTTCCCAGGGTTTTTGTCTTCTTCAATAGTCAATTAACTATTTATTGTTTTTATCTGTGTTAATTTCTATTCATTTTGGAATTTTTTCCTGACTTATTCTTCATGGTCTGTATATTTCATTCAGGTAAATGACCAAGATAATCACTTCTGCACTCAATGTGAAGAGAACCCATTGTCTTCTTTGGCTCTCCTGGAATCAGTACTGACCTTATGTTGTCAGCCTGACTGCAAGTTGACTGTGCATCGAGGAGTTAGTGCTACACGTAACAGTCACCTGGATCAGGCACAGGTCCAGCATAGCCTTCAGACTGGTGTTGTGCTGCATAAATTGTTTGGCTGCAGGATAACCTCAGCCAGCTCATTGTACCGGAGGACTGCAGGCAGTTCCCCCTCCATACCAGCAATTAAACCATTTGTATAGCCTTGCTGTTATCTAACAGCACAACGAGAAGTTCTCATGTGAACATCATTTTTGTTTGACTGTAGACATGATAAATAGAGCTGTTTCCATGTAAGAAAGTCATATAATAGCTTGAAAGACTGAAAGGGGAGAACTGAAAGGGATGAGGTCTGCATTGTGTGCTGCGTGTGGGTGGGGGTCCTGTTTGATGCTACACTGCCCAGGGCTCCCACCATTTAAAGGGATGTAAGATTGTCTGTGCTATTCTCTTCTCATAAGGGAATTATCTTTAATAAATAGCATTTTAAATGTTACCTTACAGACTCAAGTGCCTTTCTTACTGGCATCATAATGGACCAGCATGCCCTGGTGCAAAATACCTTACATACAAAGTAAAGAAATGATAAAGAAAATAACTCTTATCTACTTCGAAAAAAATTCTGTCAGAAAAGACTTGAATCCTTGGAGTTCAGAAAAGTTTACCTGTCTGAATACTGGGGAGAAAACCTGTCCCTCCAGTTGTATCAAGACACCACAAAGGTATAATGTGTCTTGGATAAATAACTGAATTGCCCACATATTAGCAGAAGAAATTATAACACCTCTAGAAATAGACCATTTTAAACTACAAACCCTCATATTTCAGTATTTCTCATAGCTAAGGTCTATGATTCAGTCCAGGTGGAATACAGCTGTGATCAGATTTGGTGATTAAACAAAAAATCTTTGTCTCTGCAAAACTGGAAAAGATCCAACAATTGGTTTTCATTAATTGACAACCAATGACAAAGCAATATCAGAAATCAGTACCTGCAAATACACAGTGGTAACGTAAGTCATTGAGGTCATTGGACCAACTTAAAAAAGAGGTTAGAAATCACATAGAGAATAAAGCCAGAAGAAACATGGAAATGCACCGCCTTACACAAAAAGAATATGCTAGTGGCAATTTCAGTTGATTTAAAATAAAGTTATAGCTGCAATAAATGATATCTTACAAGCAGAGAGAGGTATTTGATTTCTGTCGTTACCATTTGGAACACCACTCTTCTAAACATATACTTTTTGAATTAAAAGTGTCAATCCATTAGGAAGCTAATGGACTGACACTATTCATTCAAGAGAAAGAGAAATAAGAAGCAGCATTAAAATAAGCATATGTTTTTGCAAGTGCAAATGGGTTTGGAACTAGAAGATATCTATTCAATGTGTAAATAGTGCCAAAAGGCTCCATTAATGGGTAGGTATTACAACATCTTTGAAAGAGATTTCTACTTTGATAATTTGTTCCACTATAAATAATTTAAACAAATTTGCTGAGATTGGATCCTAGTCTGCTCCAGGTGAGAGCATTTCCAGGTGAAAATGTTTCCCTTTCTTTAGTGATGAATTTCTGGCCAGTGAGGTCATGTCATCAGCTTAACTCGACAAAGTCCATGTACTGGGCATCTGAAGAAAGATGAGGGTCCTGTCAGGGAGACATAAACAAAACCTGAAGCTATTTCAAAGCTGGGGGAAGTCTGATCTGATACTGAGGAAAGACAGAGAATTGGTATAATAATTCAGGATTAGGTAGGATGAGATCTTTCTTTACTAGCAAAACAAATGTGATTAGAATAAACTCTTTTATGTCAAACGTCAACCTATAGACACTGTATTTGCCCATCAACTAAATATGTTTGATATGATTGTAGGGGCACAGACTGATGATGGCAAGCCATACATACAAGTTTATATAAATAAACATTCACAGTATACCTACCAAGTGTTTACAGATTGCCAAATATATCCCGGAAGGTGTCATTCATATGAACTGTTCTCTCTCCCTTTTTTTAAAGGCTATATCAAGTTTAGTTAACATTTTTTCTCCAAAAAAGTTCATAGACTTCTTTTATGTTGGTCAAATAAAACTATTTCCTCCTTAGTAAAACTAGCAAAAATGAGAAAACAGGTTCAAGAAATTAAAAGTTTGTCTAAAACCAGCATAGAATATACTACAAATTAATGGACAGCAAAACCAAAAGCAGAAAATACAGTAGAATTACAATTGATAACTTCCTGCTTTGGTTATTTACATTAATTAGTTACATATTTTATATTATATAAAGGTTGACTTTTCTACTCAATTTTAGTAATCTGTGTTTGTAATACATATTCTGAATGATCTTTGAATAAAGTTGTCAGCTATGTTTCTGAAAAGGTACAGATTTGTACTTAGACAATTCTTGAAGGAAAAAGAAAGGTCTTGAAAAATCCTGTGAATTTCTTGCTCAGGTTGTTTGTTATAAATATAATTCCTGATGTTTTTTGCAATTTGATCACCATCTTCTAATTGTTTTATATTCTTAAGGTAGAAGCACTTAGTAGTCAAATATATTGAGATGCACATTCAAAAGCCTTGGGCTTGTTCCATGAATGGAGATATTTGAGGAGATGTACTCAATACAAAAATACAAACAATATTATGTAAAGTATAAAAGAATACAAAAATAATTCACAGTGTAGAGCTAGTTACATTCACAGCTTTAGAGTGGCCTTCCAAAGAACATTTTTGTTACCACGCCTGTTTAATTCCAAAAAGGATCATATCACACATCTCAAAAAAAATTAGAAAAAAGCATTTTAAAATTCATACGACTTTCAGAGACAAATTGAAATAACATGGGATTGAATTTGCAACACTATTCCTATGTGAATGCATGGTAAATCTTTAATGAATAGTTGTATATCATCATGACTCAGGGAAGAATTTAACACTTGAGTATGCTCTCTCACACACAATTTCCTTAAAAAAAGAAGAAAAGAATGTAATTCCTTCCTACCTGCAGTGTATTCTGATGACAACTTGTGGAAAAATGTATTTTCATCAGACATCTGTCTTCTTACACTGTTAGGTTAAAACATTTTAATGTTAACACTGATATCTACATAATGATGAAATAGTTAAAGTGAAAAGTTTTAACCTCCTTCTCTGCCCCTTCATAATTTATGCTATTGTTCAAAAAATACATATATTTTTCATGGAGTAATGCATTTAAGAAATAGACTGTTTGTGTAGAAAGCGCTCAAGAGTGATATGATCTGATAAAAAGGCTTAAAAATGTCTAGTCCTGTAGCAATTTATTCACATTACTCCATAAGGTGGACTAAGAGAAGAAAAGAATAGTATAAAAGTGGGCAAGAATTATGTGACAGATAGGATGACT
Organism: Burhinus bistriatus; assembly: GCA_013397275.1. NCBI lineage: Eukaryota > Metazoa > Chordata > Aves > Charadriiformes > Burhinidae > Burhinus > Burhinus bistriatus. The sequence goes on along the minus strand of VYXH01011017.1, from coordinate 41,719 downwards.
ATGTCATTAAACATTAAAATGTTAATAGGAACAACAATCAAGAGAATGTGAATTCCTATACTGCAGACTGAATTCAGCTGTCATCCGAAAACACATCTGAAGTAATTCCGAGACTTGGTAGGAACAAATTCACATTATTAGTTTTCATTAAAAAAAGTAAAGATTGGGACCAGATTCAAGGATACATTGTACAACCATTTACAGAAACGAGCAGACACACCTTAAGTTAAGAATCACCTCCCTGAGGCCACCACAGGTCACGACCAGAGGAGAACGATGAAGAAACAAAGACAAAGAACAGGGCAAGGAAAGAACAAAAATATTCTTTCTGTGAAAGATTGGAATTTGTCACCATCCCAGCTTCTTCTAACACAGGTTAAATTTCTGTCATCATATTTATCAACTTTATTTGGACCATTGTTCCATTACTTTGTCTAATTAATTTTTAAGACCATTTATAAAAAGTTCTGGCATGCAATGCAATTTCTGTCAATATATTCTCTGATACAATATTTGAGTTTATGAAAAACTATCTTTTTTTTTTGTTTTGAACCTGTCTGCCTGGAAATTTCAATAGGCATCGCTGTTTTCCTGTTATGGAAAATATTAATTCAATTAATTGTTCTCTGTGCATCTTCTTTGATTATATAGATCTCTCTCCTGTTGTCTCTCAGTCCTATATTTTCCCAGTTTGAAAATTTTGTGTTTAACCTCTCCACATCCAGAAGCTGCCACACACCTCTGATGATCCAGTCATCCTTCTTTGGAATATTTTCTAGATTTATCATGTTATTTTGAGACTGTGAGAAAAGAATTACATGAAATTGTCAATCAATTAAGCAAATTGATTACTTTTGTTTTACTTTATAATCTTAATACTTTATAATTACTTTATAATCAGACTTCAAAGAAGTCCAGTAAGATTGCAAAACATTTTTTTTTCAACAAAAGCTTTGTTTTCCCTTTGTTGTTACAGCAGTTATAGAATTCCCACTTGCCATTATAGAAATTCCTTATCCATTTACTAATCTTATTTTTGTGCAATTCCTGCTAACGTGACCTGTATAGAATTCAGAACTTCTAGTCTTTGTATCTTAAACCCTACCTTAGGTCCTTCTTGAAAGTGTGTACCAGAGTGGATATTTATCTTTTTGACCTCCGGCAATTCTAATAAATAGTTTGTACTCCATAGTCAGTTCTTATAAAACTTATAGCAGAGTATTTGTCATTATTCATTCCATGGCTTTGTTCTCAAGCTGACATGTCAACTTCTGGCAGTTAGATTCATAAGACTCCTTAAGAAGGAACTTCCTTAAACTAATTAGTAGTGAATACATTAGATTCTTTTGAAAGATTTTTCTGTGTGCACATCCACCCACATACTCATCACTCTCGTTGGGCTGTGTGCCCCATACAAGACACAAAACAGAATAGAGTTTTGGAATGTGTTATAAATATCCTCATGTTCAGATGACATAATTAATAGGAATCCTGACAGGAAGGTAAAAAATTCAGATTCACAGAAGAATTTTGTAATAGTGAGAAGGAAGAAGGGGCAGGAAGTTTGTAACAAAAAGGAAAGCAGAGATTTTTTTGCTCCTTTTCAACAGCAAGATCTATGCAGTCAAGAAAGCTGGGAAAATATAACTTTTCCACATGCTTGATATTAATGGAAAATATTTGTGTTAGCAGTGTTGAGAACAATTCAACTTTATGTAAAAAAATTGCCCACTTAGTTCTGTCAAAGCTGATATGTATGAAGATTATCTGATATCAACGCTGAGAGTGAGAAAAATGCTTCTAACCAGATAACATAGTAGAAAATAAAACAAACAAACAAAAAAAACCCCTCAAAACATGTTTTACAAAACAAATAATGTTATAACATTGGCTTCAGTAGTCTGCAATCTTTGACAGTTTGAGGTTCATTAAAAAAAATTGTCCAGTTGGGTGGGGTTTTTGTATCATTTCCATTTCAAATGGCCATGCTAGTATATTATTTGGTCCAATGGCACACAGTATGTCAGCAGCAGAATTGAATGTAGAATCAACATCTAAAAATTTCCTAAATAAATAAAAAAGGCACAAAGTGAATTTACAATAGGAAGAAAAACATCACTAGGCTACAAATGAGCATCTCTATCAAATGGTAGAAATGAAGGTAGGCATTGACTGTATGTACAGTCTAACTATAGGGTTTTTGTGTTACTCCTGCTGAATAGCACTCCATTCTACTGTGTTTTCTTTTGTCCACTGCCACTGATGGGGTATGACACTGTTCAGTCTAAAAAAGGCTATCATAATTTGGCCCTGGACATTAAATAATGTACTCTATACATGAAGTAATAACCACCTGCATTTATACACATATTCATGAAATATGCTGTGTATATGTCTAAATACAGAAAGGTTGTCTGCCTACCTCTAACATAAAGCTCATTGTATATATATTTATTACATGAGAATGCAAATTCTCTCAGTGATTATAAACATTTAAAACCCCAGATGTTAAGCTTAAACAGAGTAAGTTGCAACTATAGATGCCAGAAAAATCTCTGGTGCGATACTGTAATTTGTTAGGAAACTTGTGATCACCAAGTAGCAAGCTATTTCCTCTCAGTATTTAGACCTTGGTTGACCTCTGCATCTGAAAGGGTGAAACAGCAATCCATGATCTCAGCATTAGACTCTATGAATCTGCATGATAAAAGTAACTCAATTGCTTTACAGGTTATTTGAATATTTGTAAATTGTGACAGGAAGGAGACATTATGCTTTTTGGTGTTCTGTCAGTGTACTATGGATCTGTGATAAAGCATAGCAGTTACTCTTAGTTTCAGTAAAAATACTAAGATACAGTAAAACTTACAGTTTGTTGATTTATTTCTACGTATTTTGAATAACATAAAGTTTATTCAAGCAAATGTGTTCTTTTAAAAATAGCGTGGTTTTTTTTTTTTTTGCCTACCTCATGTTTTTTTCTATGACCCTCACACTCAAAGTTTAAGACCTTTATCATTTAAACGTATTATGCTTGCAATTTACCTATTTTTGCCTAAACTATTACCTCATAAGGATGCTCTGAATGTATCTGACAGGACTCTGTGCAGGGATTTGTGGCATGGCAGTTTCTAGACATGATCCTCAGAGGATAAGAGACAAACTCTTCTTAACGTGAGCGGTACCATTTCACTGCAACCCTCTGGCAGCCCAGGCACTGGTCTGCAGCCCAAATCAGCCTTTTCCCTCCCCTCTTTAATCCTATTCAGGATCCTAAACAAGGCAGTTAAGCATTTTCCAGTTCTTTTGCTGACACTTTCAATAACAAGCTGAAATGCCATGCCATCCTAGTTTTCATTTTTGCCTTTATTTTACTGAGCCTAGAGTTAACCATTCTGCAAGAGACCTCTGACATTTGATTAGCCTTCGCATAAAAGACAATTTTTGATGTATTATCTTTGGATAGATCATTGATCCCAGTGTAACAGTAAATAGTATTAATAAAGAGACCATAGGTCATACACGCATCGGTAAATTAAGACTATCTTCCTAGAGACAATGGAACTAGAATTACAGAGGCATGACTGTCAAAGTATTATGGTATACATAGAATTCATTTCCATGTTCACAGCTTAGTCATTTAGCAAGCCAAAGGCTGCCGCGTTCACGTACAAATTTTTACATTGCTGTACAATGAGGCTGTTTGAAAGAAATGAGGGCTATTTTTTTTTTCCCATGGTTTTACACATTTTCTTCTGTCCTTTGCAGTGTGCAGCAGCCAGCTAGATTCCTCCTCCCAATTTGTGCTGCACAGCACCATCGGAGATACCTTTTCTTGCAAGAGGTCTAAAGTAAGTGATAACTATGAAATCTCTCAGTTTAAGACACAGCAACACACCGGCAACAGTCAAGGGATTCTTTGTCAGGTAAATGTCTTGAACTTCTGCTTCTACTCTCCATCTCTTCCTCTGATTCTTTTCGTTTCAAATGCAGCAGCTGGTACCTTTCATTCTACAGCTAAGTTACCAACTATTTAATGATTTTGCAGTCTATCAATTGTGGAGTCGTTCCTTGTTCCTGCCGATTTTATTTAATATTCCAGACCTCTACAGGCTACCCTGTGACTATGGGACCATAAGAAATCTATCTGCCAACAGGTATAAAACTAACACACAAGTATATTTAAAAAATCTATAGATGTAATGATTTAAGGGTCAAATTAAATTCCAGTATAGAGAAGCATATTGACCACCAACTGCACTGGGAACTACATCTATTTATGGTAGGGCTGGGTACTACTGCGTGGTTTTTATAGATGTGTTTGAAAGAAGAGGAGATTCTGTCTTGCTTCAATATCTGTGCAATTTTATTGAAATTATGTGTGTAAGGAGTTTAACTTAGGAGCAAATTTAGGCATTGTTTAATTATCAGCTCTGATAATTATCACCCTTTCTTTCATATGAGAATAAGGTCACAAGAAAAATTATTTCATAATCTTTAGACTGGGTTATGTAGGGATATGTATGCTGAGTAGTAGCATTCATTCATCCACAAGTAACACGGTGGAACCTCAGTTTTAGCATTTAATGATCTTTTCTGGTTCTAGCTGACAGTCTAGACCATTGTGGTCACCTAGGATGAAAGACTCAACTTTACTAGATTGCACTGGCTTCCATCCCAGCAGAAAATGTAGTTCATTGGGGCCAAGACTGCATGGGAGTGAAAAAGAAATTATTCTTCATTTAAAGAGAATGGCCATGAAACAGGCAGTAGAAAACAGTGAACTGAGGTTCAGCTTAATTTTTTGTCCAAGCTGAAAAGTTAATGTTTCTCTAATACTACTCACACATGATCACACTGTAACAAACCATCTAGCTGTTGCAACAGATGTGAAGGTCTTTTAAGCAAATCATTAAGTCAGGACTGGAAATCTCTCTTATATTTTTATGGTAGCTTTCTGATTTATTTGCTAAAAACCATACAAATCTATTAATCTCTATTCTTCTTCTCCAAAAGATGTTAAGTAAATATTTATTTATTTATTTTAAACTGCTTTTTTTTTTTTTGAGAAATTAAAATTTAAAATACAAATATTGAGAAAGAAGGGAAGGAAATCAGGATTTCAATTCCCATTATTTAAAGACTACTCCAATATTTTTTCAAAAAGTTATTTTCCTTTCTCTTTCTTTTGTTTTTCGGGGCTTTTGATTTACCAAGAGCAAGGTGATTCATGGTAGCTTTGTGCAAAAAACCTGTAGTATAAAAACACATGGGCTAACAAACTTCAGATTTTGGGAGAAAGATTCTTTTTTTCGGACTTGTACATACACCACCTCTGAAGTATGTTTATAGGACACTGTAAGTCTTCATATGCTCAGTTCATGTGTATGTGACTGAATGCACATACACAAATATCCAAACAACTGAAGGAATATTCTTGTATGTTTGTCTATGTGTGCATACAAACATGTACATGCACACCTCTATCTACCTGTCTGCCTGTCTACAAATTTCCTACTTGTTCTAACAGGTTGAAAGGACTAGTCACAGGGTGTGACTAGTCTAATTTTAACAAAAAAATGGCTCGCTGAAAGCTGGTGTAAAGGTAGAAACCGTGCTACAGCCTAGAAAAAAATACCTGAAGTAGAGTATTCATATCAGCTTTTCTCAGAGTTTGGCTCCAATTTCTTCTGTTTTGTTTTGCTACAATACTTAAAATTGGGCCCTCAGGAAACAACAATTCTACTTAGCACAATCCTTATTCAGAGAAATTTAATCTCTGCATTAGCTGTGGATGCTATAATAGGAACACTGGGATGAACTGTGGTATTCTGTTCACCTTCTTTCAGTACTTCAGTATTTTAACCTTTCCTTTTCCAAAGTAATTTTCTCAAATGTATCAGATGATTAATGACAGCAGCTTTTCTTTGCATTCAACAATCATGTGTTCTCCTTGCCCATCTGTCCTTGCATAATTATAGTTGTGCTGTTCATGCCAGTATTTAGGGCTGTGTCAGCACTTCCATTACAAACCCCAATTTTCGGGAGTTTGTAATAAGGCTGGTGCACTTGGCATTTGGCTGAAATTGAAGATAGTTGGAAAGCACACTGGTCAGGGCACTGAATCCAAAACATGAGCAGTGATTTGTTTTGGGCTAGGGTCCATATTTGACAAGAAAGAGTGGCTGACAGCAAGCGCAAGTGAAGTAAAAGAGATCCAAGTGTCTGATAGTACAGCTGAGCTTTACATAATGTCAGAGAACAGTGCAAGAGCAGGTCCAGCTAAGTAAGAAAGTCTTTCATAAGGCAGCCAAATAATGTTCCCTTTTTGGAAGGAGGCCAGTGTGGAGAAATAAAAAGAGGAAGGACCCACAGCAGGGCTGGGTTTCTAGCTCTCTCAACGCCAAGTCATTTATTCATGAAGAAATCCCTAACACAGAGCAATGAATACCTATGTACAGTTCTGTAAAGGAGGACAAATTAGTAGGTATTTAAAGAAAAATGAGTCCATTTTCAAAAGTGACTGGTGATTCTGGGAGCAGACCCTTATAGAGTGGATTCAGCTTCGTTTTTTTTTGCTATGTGTTGAGAACTTTCTAAGATCCTTTGTACAGCTAGAGTTTGTCACTCAAACAGCACTTTGACTCTCTAGTAACTGGAATCCAAGTAAACCCAAGACACAAAGACCACTTCTGGTTATCCAGCATAACAAAGAGTGGGGTAATCCAAATAAAGAAAAGATACAGATAATGCAAAACTTATGTAAGTTGTGTTGTAAGAACATAATGTATTTAGTATTTTTTACGTTCAAAGAAAGAAGTTATGACATGGAGGCAGAGGTAAAGCAGAGACAAAGGAAAAAAGATGAGTTCCTTATTAAAGCTGAATTACTTACAAGTTGAATAAACTCCTCTTGGGTGACAAAGAAGTAACTTCATAGTAAACACAAATAAGATAATTTCTAATCCCAAGTACTCATTGAAGTCTTTGTAAGCTTTTTCATGGATATATGGTCACAGTTTTGGCTTTGCTCTGCGTAATTAATGTGCAGTTTATGACTTCTGGAAAGGGCTGAGGACTGGTTACAAATTTGTATTTTATGACAGAAGACAACATCACAAATCCAAGACAGCACTGGTTACTTACCAGTATGCCATTTCTTTTTTTTTTTTTTGTCCCCTTGTAGCTATGACATTACTGGTAAACCTGACAGAGAAATACCCAGTTTCACACACATACAAAACAAATCTAGAGAGATAAACAAGTTAGCATGGAATAAAATATGGCTTGGGGTTACCACGGTTCAGCTGCTGCAGTGGTACTTACCTATGTTCGCTATTCTTATCCTCATTTTTAAGTTACCTACTTGCCTGACACTTACTGAATATATAAGCAAACGCACAAGCGGTTACTGTGCTTGTCTGTATTGTATGAGTTCAGTCCCTCTCCAATGAATATTTGCTTCTACCAAACAAAACAGTTTTCTTCCATATTTTAAAATATAAATTAGTTGATAGTCTAGTTTTGTTGAGTGTCTAATGTAGTAAAACCACCAAATGTAAATCTATCAAAACATTAATTTCTTTATTTTTTAAATCAGCGAGGTAATCAGCAAGTATTTAGAAGCCCTTCTCATAATGGTTTCACTATAAAGTAGGACAGGAGGAAATGGCCTCAAGTTATGCCAGGGGAGGTTTAGATTGGATATTAGGAAAAATTTCTTCACCAAAAGGGTTATCAAACATTGGAACAGGCTGCCCAGGGAAGTGGTGGAATTGCCATCCCTGGAGGTATTTAAAAGACAGGTAGACGTGGTGCTGAGAGACATGGTTTAGTGGTGGTTTTGACAGTGTTAGGTTGATGGTTGGACTCGATGATCTTAAAGGTCCCTTCCAACCTAAACGATTCTATGATTCTAAGTAGGTCCATATTAATGAACAAATTTCTTCATGCTGTGCAGTGATTCTGAGAGACCAGAGCCAGGATGTGTAGGGACAATGGGATGGATGAGAAGGAAATCCTTCCTGAGCACACAGCAACATTGCCACATTCTTTCATTCTTGAGTAAGCTTGGAGTAGTAGCTAATAGATCACCCTTCACAAAAAAGTTTAAAAAGCATTTAACATTGTCTGAATAACAATGGATTCATTCTTTGAACAAGGTTTAAGGCACAGGGAAGTAGTAAGTAGTTTATGCCTGAGCTTTTCTAGGTTAAATAACCTACAGCTGCAAAGCCTATAGCACCCACTAGTGCTCTTGAGGGAGTCACATTGCCCTCCAAAATCCTATGTCCCCTAGTTTGCCTAGAAGGCTGTTGCTGTCCAATGCCTACTTCAGGACCTCCCACATCCCTCTTAGCCTCCATTCCCCTTTAGTTCTACCACTGCCACAGAAAGTACTTTTGCCATCTAGATACATTTTAAAGAATTCTGAACCTTTGCAGATTCAGAAAGGATCTGAAAATGTCAGACTTTTGTTACAAAATAAAAGTAATTTTTGAGCTTCTGTATTTCTAGGAAATACATTTCTTACTGAACACATTTATAATGGAATTAAGTTACAATTAAAAAAACAGGAAGAAAAGCAAGTCTTAAAACAATTTTTGTAATTAGGAATCTGTGACAAAAAAGAATCACTGTTATTTTACTGTCATGTTTTATCATGTCTTTACATAGCTTTTATAACATAATCATTTTCAAAAGACTGCACTATGTTGATTATTCCACTATTTCTGTATTAATTAAATATCACTTTGCAAAATCTCAGAGAAATACACGTCTGTGGCATGATGTCCTATTGTTTTTGGATCACAGGAGCAGACAGCAATATGAAATGAGGGTTTGTCCTTTGATGTCTCCTGTCATAAACTGGCAATAGAAATTTTTTTGGTGAACTCCTCACCTTTCCCTCTGGAGAATTTCAGCTACACAATTTGGCCTGAGAGGGGAGTCATAGATTGTGCTTAGTCCCTACCCTTATTCTCCAATGAACCTGGAGGAGAAGGAGGAATGTTTTCTAAGGAGCTGTCCTGCACAAAATCCATTCTAACTCTCAATTTTGTAGAGGCAATGCGAGAGGGGAGACAGGGGAAATGGAAGCCCTTGTTGCAATACAAGTTAAATTGAAATGAAGATAATGTAGGAAATGAGTGGTGAGAAAGAAACTAGCTTTTTTCCCCATTCCAGATCTGCATGGTTTTGGAGAAAAGAATAGATTTTACTATAAATCAGGTGACTTTGTCATGTTGCTATATATTTTATTCCATTACCATATAGTTGGTGCAGTCTAAAAGGTTCTTTATTAAACCACTGAATGGAACAAATAGAATAGAAAATGTCAATTTGCTATTCCAACATACTGGTGAATTACAGCTATGCCAAATAGTTGTGATTTATTCATTGATTTTTAATTGGCTTTTCTCAGCTGATTTACTTAAAAGATATATATGTGTTGAGTAATACTTTGTTTTAAAAAAACTACATGGCTGGGACCAGACCTTGAAAATGAAATAAAATAAAATAAAAAATTTGAGAACAGACGTTAACAACAGACTAAAATGCGTTGCCGTTATATAGTGAAAATAAAAATTTATCTTCTCATGGAAGTTATTATTGTAATTACAAATAATTTTCTTTGCCTTGGCCATCACAAAATGCCACTGTACTAAAAGAAAAAAATCCAGGACTTTCCACAATACCTTGCATTATGGTTACATTATGGTTACTGTGCCATTTTAATTGTCTTGCAAAATTCTTTGGAATAACAACATTGTATCTAGGTAAACTGTTGTTATAGTAGCTGAAAAAGTTACCTGATGTGTCCATGAATACGCTAATAAAGCTAAGCTCTATATTTTGGGATGGATCTCTGGATACGTCATGAGGATATTTAGGTCTTCTAAGGGGATATATATCCCCAACTATTTTATCACCTCTGTTTTGAACTATATTTCATGTGAGTTAATGCCTAATGCTTTTTAAAGTGCTCTCCCAGAAGCCAACATTACCAGAGTTTGCTATGCATTGGGCAAGTTGTTACACAACCCAGAATACACTCACTGATAAACGTGGAGTGACTGTAGATTCACTCTGATTTAAAGTGCTACTTTCCTGTTTACACTGAAGACCATCAGAATATCATTGGGTGTGATTTTCAAGCATATTGGCTGTGTCCTGCCAATGCCACTGTTTTGGTAGTCAGAACGGTTGTTCTCTTAGTGTGGAATTGATTAAGGTTTTTTATTTTTTTTAATGTTAGTGACTAAAATGTAATAAAGAACGTTTCTCAAACTTCCACCTTTCATTTTTTGTCTTTAAGAACATCTTAAATTACTGGAGATGGTGTCTCATTATCTGGATACCTAGGAGCGTAGTTATAATTTGGTGAGTATAGTTATAATTTGACGAGCATAGTTATAATTTGACGAAGGAGAAGGTGTTGCACACACACACACATGTACAAACATTCTTTTGTTACAATACTTCATCTGATGTGTTTAATTGCAGAGATTCTGAATTTAATGACCTTGCTTTCAGGACACTGATGCCAAAATAGTACCCTTAGTATACAATCATAGAATCATAGAATGGTTAGAGTTGGAAGAGACCTTAAAGATCATCTACTTCCAACCCCCCCTGCCATGGGCAGGGATACCTTCCACTAGACCACGTTACACAAAGCCCCATCCAACCTGGCCTTGAACACTGACAGGGATGGAACATCTACAGCCTCTCTGGGCAACCTGTTCTGGTGTCTTGCCACCCTCATAGTGAAAAATTTCTTCTTAATGTCTAGTCTAAATCTACCCTCTTTCAGTTTAAACCGTTACCCCTTGTCCTATCACTACAATCCCCGATNCTACACAGCTTGGTGTCATTGGCAAACTTGCTGAGGGTGCAGTCAATCCCACCATCCATGTTGCCAACAGTTGACTGCAACTCTCTGAGTGCAGCCATCCAGCCAATTCCTTATCCACTGAGTGGTCCATCCATCAAATCCATGTCTCCCCAATTTAGACACCAGGATGTCATGTCGTGTTGGACAGTGTCAAATCCTTTGCATAAGTCCAGGTAGATGATGTCAGTTGCTCTTGCCTTATCCACCAACACTGTAACGCCATCGTAGAAGGCCACCAATCTCTAAGAATGTTTTGTTAAATATCCAAATTGACAGCAAAGACAAAAATTCCAGTATCTCTCCAGAACTGCTTTCATTGAAGCTTAAAAATAGTCTTTATTTTTATTGCTAAATAGCTGAAATCCTACTATAAAGACTGGTTTGCAATATGAAAGAAGTACAAAAACTTATTACTTGTTGTTCAGGTTCCTTAAAGCAAGTTGTGCTGCCAGGCAAGCCGTGTGCTATAAGAAAATACAGACACTGCCTGTGTACTTACTACCCAGTGTCCACTACTGAACTGTTGGAGGAATGATACAGTAAATGGAACAAACTGAGGAAAAACAAACAACTGATATAATACTTAGAACAACAATAACTACACATACAAACCACATTGTGAACCACTATTTTCACTACTTTGGTTTGCAATGGAAGATTCTTTGTACAAAAGTTTTATTCTATTCACTTGGAACATTGAGAAGTCTTTAAGGTATATTTTTAACAAAAGAGAAAGTTTTGAGTAAAATGAAACATTGGTTTATACTAACAATACATAAATAACCTTTCTTGACAAAACAATTATCACTTGTGTTTTTGTCCTGTAAGGCCCTCCCTTCAAGAAAAGAAATAAGTGATATTTGATAATACATAATCGCTTTATTTGTGGTTTTTTTCCCCTGTGAGATTGGTTATACTGCAGATTCTTCAGTTATTTGATGCTCTTGCTTATACTGATGATGGAGTGTAATGGAACACACTGCTCTTTTGGGGCAGAAGAGTGGTATTCTTTCACATTCAGGAGCATAGCATCAGGCCGTGTTTGCTGGTTCATTTCTCAATCAGTCAGAAAAGCTGATCTATTGTAAGTCAAGTTATTAAAGCTTCTAGTAGTCTTGTGCTGGAAAATTCAATTTTAATAGCTACAGGATACCACCCTGAATGGGTAGCCTGCCTTCAGGGATTCATGTTGGATGGGATCTCTAATGCCAAAAAGGGCTTCAGCTTGACAGCAAGAATATAGCCGCTCAAAAATAAATGATCACTGTAGACCATTAGTGAAAATAACCTGATTTTATTTTACTAGCTGCTGTAAATATTTACTTTGACAACCCGCTTTATCGAACTATGAGGATACAGTTTTGTGTATGATAAGACTGAAGGTCAATGCTTGTTTAATAAACTCTAAATAAAGAATTATGTGATACATTGTACACATTTCACATCCAGTGATGTATTAATGCATCATTGCACTCTGTATAATCAGCTCAAATGACTTCCTTTAAGGAGACAGGGACTGTTTCACTTGCATCTTTTTTTTTTTTTTAACAATTTAAATGCACTGTTGGTTAAATGCCAGCAATCCAGCTAACATTTAAGGTGAATATTATATTAGATCTATTGAATTTTGTAATTTTCAATGTCTTAAGGATAAATGAGAGATAAACATGTCCAGCTGATATTGCAACATAGTTTTTAAATAATTACCTGTTGATACTACAGTCAAATCCAATGTCAGAATTGTCAGAGACTCATACTTGGAGTGCTGATATAGCTTCAGTGTTTTTCCGAGCATGTTTCACTATGACTGCTCTGTTGTATTTTCCTGCTTACTTATTTATTCTGCTGAATATCATTGAATGTGGACCATGTTACTGGACAGTGCAAAACACATAAATATATAGCTATAAACAAATATGTAAAAGCCACTGAACAAAAAGACTTTGACTGAATGTTTGAAGTTGGATAGGAAACAGGGCCTCTGATTTACATGGCTAGATATAGACAGGAATATAGGGCTAGATACAACTTCCTTCAGTGTTGAGTTGTACTGTCTATTTGCTTAATTTTATTAGGATTTCAGCTGCTGTAGAAACGGATGTGAAGATATTAAAATGGCCACTCCAGCAGTCTGCTATGGGATACTAAGTGTCTGAGTCCAGATCAATCTCTTTATGGCCCCCAAAGCAGTGCCTGAATTTTTAAAATCTTGCTAAAACTATTTTATTCCTCACTGTCCCCAAATCCCTGAATGTCTCTGCATTTGCATCTCCTGCTTTGAGGAACTGTGTTCATTTTTTTCACTTGTTGAAATCTTTCCTTTTCCTATTTTTTTTTCAAAATAAATTATTTTTTCAAATTATTGATTGTAAACAAGTTTTTGATGAGTCAGCACTGGTAAAAGATTGTCCTTGTTTTACTGTGGATTGATAGGGCAAATGAATGTGTACAGGAAAACGAGTATGGTGTTCATAAGGTGAAAAAAGTAAATTTTTATTCTTTGAATACATTTTTTTAATAAAGGGGAATGTATGTTCTCTTTGTATATGTATGAATTCGATTACCGTTAAATTGTTATCTTCCAATCAGCCTAAGCTTACAGGAAGACTGTTGGGATGTGAAGTAACTCAGAAAACCTTGAAATACTCAGGGCTTCACCCAGCCCTTCCTGGGCTTCACAAAATACCCGTTTCCTAGAACACCCTTGTCTCTTTGAAAGGAGTTTAAGTTTGTTCACATCACAGACAGGAGGTGTTTACACAGACTCAGCTGATCTAGCTGTAAACTAGTCAGTTTACATATTGATGTTAAGTAGTTTTCTGTGGCTCGAGAGTCAACTATCAAGTTTCCCAAGAAATTCAGAAGGTTCAGGACCAGTATTTAAAGGCAATATTTATCATAAACTCCTTTTTCTGATCTTATTCAATTCTCTAGTTATTGGCCAAGATCTCATGTAGAAAATCGCCATTATAACTTTGTGGTTGGGATAACTCCATCAATTTATGCCACTTCAGGGCTGGCCAGCTGTATTTACACTGTGGTATTCATCCCATTTTAACAAGATCAAAAACCTGATTCTTAATTTCTTGTAAACTCTAACTTACAGAAAGCAATTATGGGACATGAACCCAGGTATTCCATGTCATTGGTAAAATGTCATGGTGATGTATTATTAGTAAAAATTGTTTACAGTAACTGAGTGTGTTCATGGTAACTGCTAACTAAGAAAAAATTACATAATTAGAAGTGGTATCATTCTTTTAAAACAAGTTTCTGACAGCTATATGGGGGGTAGGGGTAAGACACCTGAAAGATGGCAGCAGCACCAGAATTTTTTAAAAAGCAGTAGAAGTCTATTTCTCCCCTCTGCCTTTCAAGAGATTGTGAGACAGAGTGCATTTCCCTGAAGCCTGAAAAAAATGAACAAATGCAACTTTTCTGTAAAAAGTCTGAATCACTTATAGCGAGCCCAGGAGTTGTTCATGGGAGTACAATTAAACAAATGCAGTAGATACTGAATAGTTTCTGATGCTGCATGAAGGGAGGGCCTCTTCATTCTATTCACCTCTTCCTCCGTAGCTATTCTATGGCCTTGAGGTCTTCAGAATCTGTGTGTACTTTTAGCTTTTTTTTTTTTGTGTGTGTGTGTGTCTGTGGATCATTGACTGTTTACTATAGTGCTGATGCAGCCTGAAGAGATGCAGGGCCTGAGATGTTTTATCTCTTGTCAGAGCTCGCTTCAATTAAATTAATGGATCCATTCAACTCCCTCTTTCCTTTTTCAGCTGCATCACTGCCGAATACATTAAAAAGATCTTAAGTCTCAAGATGGTACATCATGGCATTAGCCAGGGCACTCATTTCCCTCTGTCTTCTTTTTCTGTAAATCAAATAATTAATGAGATCTCTACCTCAATAGAGCACTTCATCAATATTTTGTAGCAATAGAAAAAAAGATGCGCTTTTTGCTTTTGGAGGAGCTTTTATCTCCATCTGTGTAGGATTTGGTGGGCAAATGTTGTAATTCTAAAATGACAAAATATTGACTATTTTTTTCAGTTTGCTCTTAATTTCTGAGAAAAATTATTCTAAAGGTTTAGGTACTGACCAATTCTGTTCTAAAGATAGGTACTGTTTGAAATTTAGACTTATAATAAAATTTAATTGAAATTCAGTTATTTGTAGAATATATAATTACAAAGGACTGTGTAACTGACTACCACAATTCAATGTTCAGTGTTTAAATTCAATTAATCAAAAAATAATTATACTGCATTTAATGTCAGTTATTCTGTTTCCTTTACAAAACATTATTTACCTTGGCACCATTAACTCCTTCGTGGTAAAAAGAAAGAAAAAAAACATTTTAAAAGCATCTCATTGAAGAGTTTCATACTTAGAATACAACAGACAATATATTATAACATAGACATAGCTGCAGAAAAATTTAACAACTTGCTCAAGGCTAAATAGCAGGTTTGCAGCAGACAGAGGCATTTGCTTTTATTCCTATGGTTCTGGTCTTAATCATTTTGTTCTTTTCTTAAAGAAAATTTTAGTTCAAAACAATTAAACAGTCTGTATGACTCTGCTGTTGAAGTGACACTGATTATTTAGTTGAATACCAGGCCTTTTACTGAGATTCATGCACTGATTTATAATTACATTTTGCTCTAGGTTTTTAAAAAAGAATATAGTAATTTTAATTTAATGATTTGGCTGCAAACTGCATGTGGATGAATAGAGAACATTTGACTACAATGAGAAGGAAAGATTCAAACGCAGTCTTACTGAGTTGTTAAAATATAATAGCAATTTTTACTGAAATGACAATTGCATTACATTATAATTAGAACAATACCTTTTAATTAAAAGTACAAACATGCAGTACTGGCCTTCAAATGAGTTCCATTAAATACCACTACATTGCTGTGGTAAAAGTATTCCATTCCTGCAGGATAGGAATAACTGAAAACTGTAAATGCACATAAATACAAATAATGTACTGTCTGCATGCTGCAGCTTGCAGGAGGAGAGGTTTTACAGACAAGAATCTGTGAGCTACACAGCAATCAATCTCTATGCATCATTAGTAGCACAATTTTTCCAGACATTCATGTTTCATCATACGATAACTTTGGCTGCATTTGAACTAACAGAGCCATCCTTTCCAGAGAAGGATCTCTGGCCCCCAGGACAGGTGTGGAGGGTGGCTCAACGCCAGCCTCCTAAGGGTCAGCCCTGAGGCCTTGGCAAAATCCGTGGAGCAGCTGACCTGGATCTCCTATGGGTTCCATGTGTTGCCTCTGTGACTACACTCCACATGTACACCCACAACCATGAGTAGCTTTTAGGTTTAAACCGACTGAACGGTAGGAAAAGGCACCGCATAGCCTCTTGCAACAGTATCTTTGCAACAGTCAACTGAGATTGCATATGCTGCAGCACAGCATGGTGAGGGTTCGGGGCTTTTGAGGATAGGGACCTTGGGGATAGCTTGGAAGAACTGCTAAAGTGGAGGGGGCCAAACATGATGCAGTGCTGTCTGTATTGCCCAATCCCAAGATCAAACTATAGCCAAGATCAAACTGTATATATCTTGCAGCCTTTATAGGTCCAAAATCATTAAAATCTCTGATTTTAATATCCCACCTTTGCATTTTTCAGTGAATTCAGTGTAAGAAGACAACATCATGAATCTAATGATACAGTACTGTGTTCACAGCAACAACTGGTGCTTGTACTTTGTGTGTGGTGTAGTGCCTAGCTGGCGCTGCTAAATGACTAATACTCTAAGCATAGTATTGCATCTAGTAGTGAGGAAAAAGTCAATTCCTGGCATGAATTTTTGGCACAGGTTGTTTTGTATTTAGAGACAAAACCTTCTGACATTGATATAATGTCCTTCCAGGATACAGATTCTGCATATGTTTTGGTTTTGGTGAAACCTGGAGAGCTGTGTTTTTGCCTTTTCGGTGACAAAACCAAGATCACCTGTGATTTTGTACCTGTGGCCTGTGGAAATATTGACTCTTCTGTTGTATTTGAATTTATCTGGCTCACTTGTGACATTATTCAGCTAAACTAAAAATCTTTTTCTTCTGAAATAATTCTTCCTCTTCCTCTTTACTACAGAGAAGTAAACTAAAAACATGCCCAGCATCACATACGCACAAACTGTATAAAGCTTTCTGCAAACTTTACACTCAGATGGCTCAGAAAATAACGAAGTAGGGAACTTCAGACCCTCAGGAATACTGGCACACATGAGTACAAACTCAAGGAGCCCATTGTGCCTGTTTGTAATAGACAGAGACACAGGCTCTAGTACAACAGTAATACCTAACATTTGGTATTACCTTCAGTTGGCTTAAATATGTTTAGGACATCTTCAAGACCAAGAAGAACATAGATACTGGTATCTTGCAGTGTTGCATGGTTTTACTGGATGCAGTGTGCTAGTTAGGGTTAAAGGGATACACAAAAGTCTCCATTTTTTCCTCTCATTTAAATAAGCTTGTTGCTAGTGTCCTGCTGGTGAAAAGCTTGTAAAATGCAACCTCCTTCTTAATGATTTAAAAATACAGAGACTAGTTAAAATAAAATCAGGATGTATTATTAGTATTATAGTATGTCTGTCTGGAAGCCAGGCTTATGATTTTTAGGACATGACTCATTATCTTTGGATGAGGAGTTTTTTTGTGTGTGTGTGTATTTTAGCACATCTAGATTTTTCCAGCTTTTACAAAACCTAGCTGTTCTCCCTGCCATCAGTACAAGGGTTATCACATAGGAGGCCATCAATCAGTGACAAAAGTACTCACTGTTTCATGTGGACTGTGTTAGTAACTTTAACTGGCAGATTAAATCCAGGACGGTGAGGCATGGGCTAAAGCACAATTCAAATGGCATTCCTGAACACATTGAGCCCAATGCGGCCTTTCTCAAAACTTTTACTGTACAGCACTGTGTGTTTCCTGGTGTTATTTGCCTTGGAGCAGTGTGAGGCAGCACTGGCAGCTTGGATTGCTGCCCTGTTTTTATTCCTACCTTGTGCAAATGGGTGATTCACCATGTACTTGTTTTCCTTGGCAGCTGTTTCCAGAAATGCCACTTGTCTCCCAGGAGACACTTGCAAGTGCTGCTGGAAACTTTCTTGTTGCTCTTGCACATTTCAGAATTTCTTAGAGTTGCTGACACTAATAAACAGAAGCAGGGAGGGTAAAATACTGAAATAATGACTTGGATTGAGAAACAGGTCTCTGTTTTGCATCTTTCTTTGAGCCAATTTTCCCTCCAGGCTATTCATTTTTACATTTTTATCCTTTCACTTATTTTCCATGTAAATAGCCTTTTCTACAACAGTTTGTTAACTATAACATCCTCATTACTAGTTTATTTAATTAAAATCTTAGTACCGTAACATGCAAATACTGCCATATCTATAAGATTTAGTGTATGTGTAAAAAGAAAGGAAAATGTACTGTGTGGTTGATATCTCAAGGTTCACCTCCTGCCTCTAGTGATTGGTTAAGTGCCTAAACCATCCTACAAAAACATTCATGATTCTTTTGGAGGATTGGTTTATTATTCTTAGATGACTTCTGTCATCTAAAAACACTGGTATAGACTCCTAAGCAGAGAGATTCTTCACAAATTCATTGCTCAATAAACTATGTCTTCCTTCCTGTGCTTTCTTCTATTCCATTCCTAAAAAAAACAATCAAAATTTAATTCCTCTTCCAGGTTCCTCGAGACCACTAAACTGACACCAAGAAGTCTGTCAAGTACCCAAAGACATGTAGCATATTTGTGGTACACTGAGGTCTTGTCTTGCTGTGTACAAATTTGATACTGGTCTATGGAAGGCATTAGAAAGATAATAAAAGGAATTGGAAGTGGGAGTAATTTTGTTTATTTGTTTTTCTGGCTCATTCAAAGGCAGTTAATAATTTCTGAATGTGGAGTAATGACTGAAAGAAGTTTTAGCCTGTGGGTAGGGTTCTGTGTCAAGGAAGCACAGAATTATGACTGACAAATTAGTTTATTGCATTATAGGTGCTAAGTTTTTTGTGGGATTCAGTCCTGAATGACAGAGCCTCATAATTCAAAAAGCAATTCAAAACGAAGTAGTCCCCAAAATACAACCTTCAAGTGATACTGTGGATTGTGATCTTGTACTTAGCCTACCTAAATCATTTACTTATGTAAAGTTTTTCTTCAGGTTTATTTTTAAATATCATAAAGATGTAGGATGAATATACAATATGCATATGTTATAGATGTATCTCTATATGTGCATGTGTATATAAATACCTTTTTGTGTGTGTTTACGCACGTGTGTTTACACATATATATTTACTAGTTGTATTTTCATACTCTATTAAACTGGTAAGTTTTTGAAAACATAGTGTCATGGTTTGGGCCTGCACATAGATTACCTTCTTCTTTCAGCATGTATTTTGTAAATAATTTCTGACTATATATAATCTCTCTCATGCACAAAAACTATACATAACATGAATAAACCACACATGCACACAGACAAAATTACCCGTGATTTACGGTATAGATAGTGTATGATAATGTCAAGCTTTTCAGTTGATGCAAGTGCTTATACAAATAAGCAGTGTGACAGCCACTTAAATCAGATGAGTATCTGGCCATGTTTCTGCAGACAACAGCTTTATGTTACTAGATGAAACACTAAACAGGATTGTGCTGTAATTCTGGAGCTGATGCTCTCCTTAGGAACCATTTGCCTAAACTTAAGTGCTAGTCCACTGACACTGCTGTGGAGTACCCAAAATATCTGTAAGAGACTGTTAGACACACTGCTGGCCCTCCAGGTTTACTGTACCATCAGCGGGAAAACATAAGCATTATACAACTATGTGTCTACTCAAGTGAACTCGCTGCCTTATTGCTATTTCCTTGCCCTCTAAAGTATCTTGAGCTCGTCAAGAAAACTAAGCGATCACGCATCTGGTGTTTGGAGTTCAGTTTTGGACCTAAATACTATATCTGTCCCAGAACCTGGCTGTTCTCATCCAATATAATTTTGCATCATAATTTTGCTACCACCCTATAACCTCCCTTAGCTCCAAATCCAAATAGCTATATCTTGGCTTACACTCTTTTGAGATCCCTTTTCAGTCTCTATCCTTAGTGCAAAAGCAGCTTCCTTGGATACTCAGCGAGAAAATAAAATATATTTTTGTCTGACATGGTTAAAGCGCAGCTTAGCATTGCAGTGTAGGTAGGATCTCTGTGTCCAGTTAGTGCAAAAGCCTGGGTAGCTACAAGTAAAAGTAACTGTAGAGTCAAGAAGTCTTGTTCAATGCTCACAGTTACAGCTCTGTGCACAGCACATGTCTGAGGTCTTGATGAATTAGAGTCATTGTGGTGACAGACTTAGTGCGAACACATATCTTTTTAGGACAGGTAGATCCTTTTTCATTCCTGTTACAAAGAATTTGCACTCAGGGCTCTGTTGGTTCACCTCAATACAAATACTGGATAATAAGAAACTAGACAGATTGAACTCTGCTTTAACCATGAAGGGTCATCTGGGTTGTAATGGGATCTCCTGCCATAGCCGTCTTTGTGATGTAGAAAGAATTAGGATAGGAAAATGCAGTAGATCTGGAGTGAGACACATACAGCTGCGCATATCTGGCCCATGGGTTTTTGTGGTTTTATTTGATTGCTTGCCAATATCAAAACCAGATTTATTAGAGGATCCACATACTTGCTTTGCAGAAAAATGATGTAACCTCTGGCACTAACAATAATAGCCCTCTCTCCAATACCAGGGTCTGTGTTTGGGCTACAGCCACTACTGCTTCTTTCCTGCAGACTGAGACAGTATCAAGTTATCCACCCTTTCAACAACTCAGTGGTAGAGGTATTGAATTAGAATGAGGTAGGTACAGGTGGCAGCAGCTGCTAAAATATAAAGGTTTTTAATTTTGTACTGACTCTATCTTTTTGTTTGTCTGTTTTATTCAAGTAGTTTCCTGATGATAAAGTTTCATTGAATTGTGGAAGAATATTTTCTAGGTTCTTTTTTTCCCAGTAAGGACTGGGTAGCCTTCCAATATCAGGAAATTTTAAGCTCATTGGCAAAGCCTGTTAGTATCTTTAAATATCAAAATGCATAGCATTCTGAAAGAGAAAAGAAAAAAACAAAACAAAACAAAACACACACACACCCTATTTTAGAATGAACCAAGTCCTTTAAATGAAAAGAAGGTAAAAAAAAGCAAGCACGTTGCAAAGAGAAGCCTATTTTACATGAAATGCAAGCAAAATAAAAAGGACTGGGAGGAGGGCATTCAGATTCTGACAGTCCTGCTGGGGCAAGTGCTTTTGAAAAGAACTGTAGGAAAATCAGGTGATATTCAAACATGCATCACCAATAGGACAGGTTGTTCAAGGACTGGTAGCAGTTACATATTGGACAGGTAGCAGTTACCTAGAAATCCTGACTACAAAAGATAATAGTAAAAGCATTGTTCCTGCCTCTTTTCTTCTGAACTGTGTGCATACTCAATCCAATCTCAGTAGCCTAATACTGGCTTGGAACTTAAAAACTAGATTAGAATTTGACTAGATATTTAAGAGTAGAAACTCAAACATATGAAGTAACTTAGTCATGCAACGTATATGAAACCAAAGTTATTAGGTCTGGAAGTACCAGAGACCTCGTTTTGGATTCCTAGTTTGGCACCTTAGACTTTATGGCACCACCCTCAGAGGTGGCCAGCTCCTTTCTGCTCTCCGTTCACTACCAATGTGCCTGGCGTACCAACTGGCAATGTTAAACCCAATAAGCTTATTGCTGGATCAAGATACCTCTTGGTCAAGAAATGTCAATAGTGTAGTCCTAATAGTTGCAAGAGAAGACAGATACTTAACAGATAAACTAGAAGCAAAAGCTCTTTTTGTCTTCTCTTTTTGTTGTTGCATGCTGATAAACATCTTTAAGCAAAGAGATCTTTGTTTCCATCTTTGGAGCTATAGCTGTCATGTTAAAGGCTGACGAGACTATTCAGCACATACGTGGGATAATTTCTTGTGGTACTCCAGCACTTGACCTGCCAGGTTGTTTAACCTAAATACCTGAAGGCTTTTTAAGATACACCTATGATTATCCTACAAAGAAAGACAGCACATGTGTAATTATGTAATAATTACATATAATTTAACTGTGGCAGATAGGGAGAAGAGAAAGATTCGTCTCTCAGGCGAGTACCCAACATCATACAGAAACAATTAGGAAGTGAAATAGTTAAAGGTACTTTTAATAAAGTAATGTACCCCAGCACTATTAAGAGTAATTTTGTTGTTGTACATATTCTAGGCCCAAAGAATGAAAAGCCTGACAGTTACAGTTATGTGAGGCCTGATGCTGGATCCTGTTACAAAATTCCTTTTAGAGGCACAGAAAACCTGGAAGAAAATTAACATCTTATACTGTTTTATCTTAATGGATCAAAAGGGAATATACTTTGCGTGAAATGTTTCTGGATATGGCAAAGTATAGGGGACAGCCATGGAAAAAATCCTCTTTAGGAGGGAAAGTGTAAGGGTCTAAATGCAGTGCTGGTTGACAACAGAAACTATATATTTTCTAAACAGAGCATGTATTCAGGTTGCCTGGTGTGAAACAGCATCCTGCACTGGCCTGGTTTCACATGTTAAGTAACTAATCCTGGTTCAGCGGTGACAGGTGCAGACCTTGTGGCTTTCACTGGTGACTCAATCTGAAATGATGGGAGAGTGTTCGTTCATTTGTCACTCAGTAATTAATACGCTGAACCTCGGCTTCATTCTACTTCCTCATCACTTATTATTTACTAAATTTATTAACTGACTGAAAAAGAATGGGCAGATACCTTTAGTATCCAGTTTAGCATCTAGAAGCATCTAGCTTATTTCTCAAAATTGCCATTAGAAATATTTGTAAAACTGTTGCCTACAATCCTATAGAAAAAACTTCACTGGCAGCAGGAAGTCTGAAAAGTGAATGAATGCAATGATTACATTCAACTTTTTCCATTGTAACTATTAAAAAAGTTTAAAAAATAAAGTATATTTTGCTTTTTTTTCTTTTTTTTTTTTTTTTACATTCAAAAAAGGAGAGCTTAAGACTGTTCTTGCACTCCAGAACTTGCCTGCTGNTTAAAAAATAAAGTATATTTTTCTTTTTTTTCTTTTTTTTTTTTTTTACATTCAAAAAAGGAGAGCTTAAGACTGTTCTTGCACTCCAGAACTTGCCTGCTGCTGCCTCTGCTACTGTTTCTCTTATTATTCCCTTATGTTGTCACTGTGCCTCTGGAGAGGGGAGGAAGACCAACAGAAGCAGGGATAGGTCAACAACACGTATAATAACAGGCAACAAATTCCTATTGCTTCCTTTAGGGGGACACTGAGAGAAGTAAACCATTCTGTGATTCTATGATTCTAAGGGGGTGAAAGGACAGAAACAGAACAGAAAGCTAACACATGGAATCGTCCCACCTATGCTGAGAACACTAGGAGGTGAGGCAACTGACTTTAAAGCTCCTTCTTATATTTGGCATTCATACCCATGAAATCCAACAGAGAAACAGAAAATTGTGCCACTGTGCCTTTTTTTTCAGAGAAAACACTGCCAGATGGAATCACTTTTCCTATTTGGTGTATTTTTATTCTCTACTCCCACAGTTCAGAGAACATTGCAGCCATTCATGGACTTCAGAACCTGGAAAGGCGGCAACACAAGTCACTTCTCTTCCTAACCCAAAATCTTATCACCCAACCTGCGATGTCATTCTGGATCATACCTGAACCTTCTTCAGAATTTTTGGCTGAATGCATGTCACTTTCTGTAAGTATCTGAAAGTTCACTGGGTAGAGGAAAAATATCTGGTGAGAGAAAATATGTGATTCAAGAACCTGTTGGCATCCTTGCTTCAGAGAATATTTGTGTATTTTATATCAAGTGGAGCAGTTTCACCTGTAACTGCTGAGAAGTCTCTTTCCTCTATCTATTTAGAGTTACTCAGAAACTATTCAGTGCAAGCTCAACAGAAAGATCTGTTGGAGATTTAAATGTGTTAACACCCCGTGGGCCAAGAGTGACCAGGTGCAGAACACCTACAGGAATCCATTAGACACTTCTCAGGATGGTTCCATCTGGCTCAGCCAAATTGCTTTCCAGCCCTTCTCTGCTACCTTCTGCACTAAGTAGCAACCTAACAACAACCTAATAGCGGTCTAAAGCCAAGGGTACTGTAAGCAATGAATGCATATGTTTCTGAAATACACAGTACCTCAGGTCTTCCTCCAGCTGCTCATTGCTAGTCGGGGATGGAAAGTGTTGAAAATCACACATAATTCAGAGGTTCTGCTATCTCAATGCTTCATATAAGCATACAAACCTTTGTGATATGTTGCCACAGAGAACAAACTTAGATTAACAAGATACGGAAGCAAGGGGGAATGAATATATCTTAGACTTACCCCAACTCTTGCATTCTCTCATCACAGATCTGAACTGTTATTTTAATCAAGGCTTCTATACGGCATTTTTTGTTAAGCTAATAGAGAACTTATTTTTCTGCAAACATCAAAAGTACCTAAATTTTTCTTCTAGACACTCTAGCGAGGGATTGGCAGGCACTCTGTGTTCAAATATAATTTTTTTCAATTTAATTTCCTAACTCGTTGCAATCTCCCATTTGAATTCATGACCCTTTACGCTATGCATATCTACAATCCTCACTTTTAATGACTGAGTAATTCATAAACATTTAAGGATGTATCCAGTACAACTACTTTGTTAGATATCATTTCTGTTCTAGAAGAAACAGAAAGGAAAAATCAATCTCATATTCAAGACTTCAAGCAGATTCCCAGGTTCTGTCTCCAGTGTTTGATTTTAAACATATCAGAAATTACATTACACATAGTAAGGTAGGACCTAACGGGTGCAATCATGTGAAGTTCATGATTTGCATGGCAAGAACACATAATAAATAACAGTCTAAGATTTAATTTGGAAGACAATCTACCATCCACTGAAGTCAGAGACCCTTCCATCAGACTTCAATAATCCCTTCTATCAGTGGAAAAATCAAAAGATGGAGTCCATCACTCTTGTGATTTTTCCAGTGGCTTAAGTCTTTTTTACCCTTATGACTTGCTTTCTGCTTTGCATGTCTGGCTTCAGCTTCCAGCTACTGGTTTTTATTGTACTTCTACCAGCTAGATTAAGATATCACTAATATCTGGTTTCCATCCTGTAATTGAGTTACCATTCAATGTTCTTTCTGATAAGCTAAACAGACTGAGCTTTTAAAGTCCTTCTCTTCTACAGTATCTTCTCTGGTAAATAATCTTTTCTGTACCCTCTCTAACATTTCAAGATCTTTTCACAATGTGACATCAGCTTAGACAGAATATCAAATGTGATCTCAGAAATTAGAGGTGGTACCAGTTTCCTGTTCCTATTAGCTACTTTTTTATGTAAGGATCCAAGAATTAATTTTTATCATAGTCATGTTCAGGTCTCATATTTAATCTACCATAAAACCCAGATTTTTTTCATGATCACGGTGTTTTAGAACCAAAGGTTATCTCCTATAGATTCTGCCTGTGTTCACTATTCATCAGCAGATTATTTTATATTTGGTTGTATGAAAACACATTCTGGATGAGTTGCCCCAGTTTATCTAAATGACTGACTATGGCTGCTTGTCATCATCAATATTAAACGTCTATTGTTTTTGTGTCATCTTCAAATTTTAGCAGCAGTGATTTTACATTTACTTGCAGACTATTTGTTAAAATGTTGAGTAGCCCTGGGCCTTTGTGGAATCCCAGTGCTGGATCTACATTTGACAATGATTCTCCATTGGCAAATACTTTTTGAAAACCATCTAATAACCAACTTTTAACCTATTTAATATGTGTTTTATTGATACTGTATAGTGCTAGTGTCTCAAACAAAATGTCATGTGATATTACCACGAACACTGTTAAAAGTCTAGACCTATTACATCTCTGTGGTTATCAACCAAACTAGAATCTTATCAAAAAAGCGTATTGTATTTGTTTGACAAGTCCTTTTTAAAAGAAAAAAAAAGACAAAACCACTCTTATGTTAACAAGCATTAATTGTATAACAGTTCTTCAATCCTTCTTTAGTTGAATCCTTCTTCAACTTTTCATGTCACTTAATCTAGCATACTGATACCCTGTCAGCTCTGAGATATCACGACAGAGAAGCTCACTGGAATGTCTCAGCTCTCCACAAAGTAATGAACACAGTAAAATTTAGACTCCCAGTCCTAGGAATAACCCAGCAATATTTTCTCATAAATAGACTTTAGAAAGCTTGATACCATTTAAGTGTATATTATATCCTCTAATGTTTTCTAAAATATCTTTTCCCACACACCTCACCTCCTGAACCTATATAAATTGATGTGCCCACTGGGATTTCTAGTAGTGACAAACAGAGACTGGTTCAGGAACATCACTTTTTCTGGCCTGGGATGTTTCTTAAATAAAGTTCACTAAGATAATAAGGGAAGAACAGACGTCAAATGTGAAAGTGCCAAAGATAAATATGTATTGTGTTGTATTTATTAAGATTCAAAATTAATTCTTAAGCATTCCTCTTTTTCCAATGGCAGGAACAAAACAGTTACAATAAATGAAAACAGAAATTTTATTTTTAGTTGATATGGCAGGCTGTCTTTGATAAGATGTGCAGTTTGTACTCTGCGTACCGCTCCCATGGTACTTAATCTTGCCTATGGTTCTTTTGTTGCTCATGCAGTCCTTCTGTGGTTGCCCTGAAGAATTCCCATAGCCCTTCACAGAATCAGAAGAGCCCTTTCCTTTCAGAGGACAGGAAAGAAGGAATGGGATGCGTAAATCATCCCCAGGGATAATTTGTGCTGAGACCCTGTAGAGAAGGCAGTAGCACTATCAAATGCAAGAAGGTATGAAGATATGCTCTGGAGGGTATGAAGAGGAGGTTAAGATCGTACCTGTGTATGAATTTAGTGCTGGACAGAATACAGGAAGACTGTGGGAACAAAGGAAGTATTAATGGGAATGGAAATCATTCCCCCAAGAGAAGCCAGGGAC
Source organism: Burhinus bistriatus (assembly GCA_013397275.1). Classification (NCBI taxonomy): domain Eukaryota; kingdom Metazoa; phylum Chordata; class Aves; order Charadriiformes; family Burhinidae; genus Burhinus; species Burhinus bistriatus. The sequence continues at coordinate 14,676 of VYXH01011017.1, read as the reverse complement.
AACAATATAGTGAATTTTCTTTTGCAAGAAGGGAATGGGAAATTGAGGGAATGGTAAAGTTTTATTATGCTGTTTCTGGATCCTGTATCAGAAACACAACGGGAAAGAGAAGCTCCCTAGGCAGTGGCAGGTCTTCTTACATATGTCTGTGGTTGCTTGGACAACTTTTAAGCATTTCAGTCTCTCCCCACAGCATGAACTAAAGACCAAAATATTATAGCAAATGAGAGTGAAAATGTTATCCATTTTGTGTGTGAGGAAAAACTCCAGCCACAGATCAAGAAGCAGAGCCTTCCTACCTGACATAGTAACAATGCTTAGAATTATGAGCTAAAAGGATCATATGAAAGGATCTATAAATATCTATATTACTATTCATCTTGTTACTTCTCTTCATCTTGCTTATTAAATTTTCCTTCAGCCCATTTCCAATAGTCTGTCTTTGCAGAAATCTCTGCTGTAGTAAATAAAGCTGCTGTAAAGCAAGGTTTCATTGGCAATAATATGGGGATACAAAATATTAAATCTGTAGCCTTTTTGCAGTAAACTTTGAAAGAACAAGGCCAACTAGCCAATGTCACAATTTTACTGATCTGCAGTATATAATCAAGTTACTAGTCTCCAAAAGGCAACAACGAAACTCAAATCAGAAGCTAAATCAGAATTTTGTAGGGTTGTTTTGGGGTGGGTTTTTTTGTGGCTTTAGCCTAATCTTGCTCTTGTAATACTGAATGTTGATGTAAGCAGATCACTTAAAAATCAGATCAGTAAATCAGTCAGGCAAACTGACTGAAATCAAGCACTGGGACTCTCAGCTCTGGAAGGGGTATTAGCACTGGACCCCCTTCATGGAGCGCTGCAGGTCACCTCCCAGGAGTCACTCACCCTGGGGAGACAAATAGCCATCCGTACATTAGCTCAGAGACACGTGCGATAAAATCAGGTCCTTAAGTCTTTCAGAGATCAACCTCACAAATGCCTTTTCCACCTCAAAGTGAGTGGGAAGGTATAGACTGATGACTTTCCTGATGTGTGGCCCAGTATGACTGGTTCACAATGTAAACGAATACACTCAGCACCAGATATGGATGGTGAGAGGGAAGTGCTACTATGCAGCAAAAATGAAGATTCCTAAAAGAATCAGGACATCACCAAGGCTTTTCAAAATATCTTGTGAAAAAACAAGGAGACATAGATAGACTGAGTGAGTGCCAAGACACTAAACTATGGGTTGCATAAGACACCAGCCTCATATCAAGGTCAGGCAACACAGCATATAAACAACAATCCTTTCAAACAAACTATTTAAAATCCTTATTACATTTTTAATTTTATAGAATTTTCTGGAAATTATCTTCTTATTTCATGGAAATTGATGAAATTATGAACATTTTATATTATCTTGAATATAAATCAAATACAATCTCAACATTTTTTTTGTAGGAATTGATCAAATTAAGATTGGTTCATAATATTTCCATCTGTTTCAAAATACTGTCTTCTAAATCCTGGAATTTAAATCCTTCTTACCTCATAAAATTTTTCTAAAATTGAGTACCAAAAAGCTATTTTGAAACAGACCAAGGAAATTCTTTTGCTTTGAATATGTGAAAGTCATTCTGAAATAGATTTAAGTGCACAGTCAATAAAATACACTCATCACCATGAACTATTTCAGCTTAAGGAATTAATATTTTAGTAAGAAATCTGGAAACTCTCAGAAGATTTCCAACACACTGTAGTGATGTTGTGGTTATCTCTTGGTAAAGGAAAGAACTTTAGAAATCTGCTATGGTTCTTTCCAATGTTTGAAAGAATAAGACATTTTTATGTCACCAAAGATGTGAAAATATTTGAGAATTCATTTTACATTGGGTAGGAGGAAAGACTATGATGTATTTGAGAAAAGGTTGAATTTCTTATGAGGGCTTACATTAAATGCCTTCAAATATACATTTCATTACAAGGACCTTTTAAGGCCCACTGGGAATTTAATAATAATGCAGAATAGTATAAATATATAACTGTAAAAACCTCCAAAACCTGGCAATAGAAAGAAAGAATAGGAGAAAATAGATGCAAATTAAAATGATGTTATTTGAAAAGAACTTCTGTCTTAAGAGGCCTAATCTCCCTATATGTCTAAATAATTAAAGATAAGGTGCTTTCCAGGGCTTTAATGATGCATTTCACTGCAGTTCACAAGGCAATTGAAAGTTCTGTAGAATATGATAGAAAAAAAAATTGTGGTTCATAAAAAAAGTAAAATAATTCCCTGTAACCCTGCTTAGTGTTTATGTCATCAGTTAGATTAAATGTGACAGGACCAGTAAGTCTGGAGATTTTCAGTATTTGTGAACTTGCCTTGAAGTATTTTGTCTCTTTAGGATTTCTTTCATCCCATTGCTTAAAGAAGCTGACTCCAAGTTAATCCAGCTTGCTTTTTTAAGAGCAGTTTTGATATAGGTATCATATGTGTGTGTATATATATATATAAAAAACCTTCCTATAGGGAAAGTAATGCCTCTGTGTCCTGGGCCACTTCTTGTCCTCTCACTTCAGAAAAGAATGCCAATTAGGGCATGGGAGCACCATTTTATCAACACAGGGATAGCTGGAGGAGTAATTGACCTCTTCAGGGAATCGTGATCGATTAACAAGCCTCTTTTGAAAAGTTTTCAGTTGGAAAGTGCCTCACACAGAATATCTGGGCAGAAAGATGGGAAAGGGAACATACTTTTTTGGAAGCTGGAAAAAATTAGGTGATAACAAGAAATATTTATAATGTTTATGAATGTGGACTATTTTTTGAGAGAACAAGCCAGTTCTGAGTGACTGCTGTAAAAACCAGTCATGATCCATACCAGCTGATAACAAACCAAAAGCATTGCAGGCACTTAATTTTGTTATTGTAAACATATTTAAATTATTATGAGGATTTGTCACAGATTGGAAAACCAATTTATATTTTATTATCATTGTCAGAAGTGCCATTGTGCTAAGTCCAAACGTGGTGGTACCTGTGTGTCTTTCCCCTCTCTCCAGCCCTTCCCCACTCCTCTGCTGCTGTGCTGGCAGCTCACGTGTCCCACTGCCTTGCTGCAGTAGCTGCCTGCCTGCCTGCTCTAGCAAACTAAACAGGGCTTGGGCTTGAGCTCAGCCCAGTCCCATACGAGTTAACGGCTAGTAAACCTCCTGGCAGAGTTTTAGCCTGGCCCAGCTGCTGCTCATACCTGGGCATGCCCTGGGTGGTGATGCAGACTGGGGATTTTTCCCAATAAGCAGCATGGGCAAAGCCATCTATTTTACAGGGCAAGGGAGTTTAGGTATAGATACAAGCCACAGCATCCAGCTTCTGGACCAGAAAACAGCTGCTCACCCCAATGTTTTCACAGATAACCATAATCTACCCTTCCTCACTTCCAGGATCTACATGTACAGATCTGTAAAGAAGCAGTGGAGCTATGCAGTGTGTCCGCTCATGATGCATCCATCCAGACATGATGGTCTCACCTCCTCCTGCCTGCTGGTGTGGCCGACCCAAGTGCAGGCGTGTGCCAGGGCTGCCGCTGGCACCAAGTGGTACACCCACAGCTGTGAACGGAGGTGGAGCAGAGCACAGATACACAGTTTGAAGACAACGGACTTCAGCTTTAATATTTTCAGAAATTCAGAAAGAGCAAAGCACATCACAGTTTTCTCAGGTAGAGCCCTGGTGCTTTCAACACAGATTTGCAGAAGCGAAGACAATTGCAGGGACAATGACAAGGCAGATACAAAAATTGGAGACAAGAAACACCAAGAAGCACCAAAGACCCAAACAGAAGACACAGGCACTGACAGGTTTGTTCAAGATCACACAGGAACTCTAGGGCAGGAAATTCTGGGAAGAGAACTTGGATTGTGGGAACTAGGCCCTGTAATCATCACAAACTGTTGCTCCTCTGCATAGTCTCTATTAAAATAAAAGCATAATGACATGTGAAATATTCCAAGAAGGAATATGTCCATCAATAGAATATGTATATGCACTGCATAACCTAATCTTAACAACAGGAATACAGGCAAATATATTAAAAACATTCACTATTCAAGTTGCCCAAGTACATTAGAAAATTGAACCAAATTCATTGCTACTGCTAGTACTTTTGAAGCACAACACAATTTTCTTTTTGTAAATGTCTAAACTCTCCCCCTTCTGTGTAATAATTGCATTAAAAAAGATGAAATACCGCACACGCATCTTTCAGTTAAATGGTCCATTAATCCCCCAAGAAAAAAAACACTATATAACTTTTATTTTAAGAATTTTTTTCCCTTCTTCAATGAAAGTCAAATAATACATCATTTTCTGAACGGCACCATACAAAAGACTATCTGAAATGACCTATGACTCTACAACCATTTGTTTCATAGCAATGAAGCTAAAATTAGGAGGTTTTAAATACTTTACAATAAAACTTCAATACTAAAGTTTTCTTTCAAATATAGTAGCACTTAATTTATATCTTCCTAATGTGCTTGCAATCCATTTAAAAAGAAAGTCTGAAATTTATGGGCATATATCTAATAACCAGATTAAACTCTGAGCATGGAAAAACTGTCATATATAACAGCCGTAAAATTACAGTAATGCAGCAGATGAATCATATGTAATAACCTTGGACAAGCCTCCACTGTGGGATCTTGAAGACTGCTCACTTTCCAGACCTCACCTATAAGTGTTTACTGAAGAAGAGCTCACACCAAAATGCAGCCAGGTTCCTGACCTGGAGAGTCAGTGGACCAGAGCTGCAGGATGCACTGCAGTTCACAGTACAGCACCATTTAGCCATACGCTGGTATTCCTCACTCCTTGTGCAGGTGTGTACCGATAGTCAGCAAACATGGCTTGGAATGTGCATTTGCAACAGCACGGTTGCAACCAGCCAGGTGACCACAGCATTTTCATGACACATAAGAGTTTAAATATAGTCAAAGGGATTCAGGAAATCCCAGGATGCTCTAGGAACTGAGCCTATGTCTGCCATCCTTGGGGGCATACTGTATCTGCCATACTATGAAATAAAAGAGTGGGCTCTCCTCATTTGACCATGTTTTAAAGGCAGCCCTTTTAACTAAGTGTCCTCAGGAAGGGCAGGGTACTGCTGTGCTGAACAAATGGCACTTCCAGGCCCCAGAGCATGTGGAGATCCCAACATCTCCCTTGTGTTGGATTTCTGTAACTGCAGCCAGGATGCTCCTCACACCAGTTGTGGGCTCCTTTCTAATGCATCCTGGTCTCTGATGCCAGGCACCCAGTTTATAAACTACAAATTGCTCCTGTAGGACCCAACATTGAAAGTGGTGGTGTCCCTGTGTTGGGTATGTTCCAGATCTGGTCCTTTCTTGATAGAAAACTGTAGTCATTATTAAAGGCAAAAAGTGATGTCTGGGAGTCCTTAATCACTGTTTGTTCAGTGACAACATTTCTGTATTCACATTGTCAGAGTCACTTCCACTATGTATTAATCTTTCACCAGAAATTATTTCCTTTTCATCACTAATTGCAGTGCTCTCTATAAAGAAGGTATCAGTACAAGCAGTTCTTGAAAGAGCACCCTAAGAAAAGAGTTGTTCGCAAGTTAGACTAAACTGTTTATTGAATAAAGTAGAAGCTGATATCACCCACACCTAAACAAGAGAGCAATTTGAGACACCTTTGGTGAATTCCAGAACTCCCATTGGCCTTAATTAGAACAACAGAAAGAAACTGTTAATTTCAATCAGCTGGTGAAAGGTACTGCTGTCACAATCAGTCAGGCTTTTGGAGTTCAGTTTTCAACTTTTTAAGTAAAAGACAGTCTTACACAAGATACACTGTTTCCCTGGAAAAATATGTGTATCTTTGCTTTTTATTAGAGAATATTTATAGTGTTATGAGCCCAGAATGTGTGTTAAAACTTTTTCTAGATAAACTTTCTTTGTTTTATCGAGCAGAACTGGAATTTAATAACAAAACAACATATGCAGAAAATAATTCTAACAAAGCCTACGGAGTAATCTAATAGTAATAGACAATACTAGACATCTAATTCCTGGTTGCCTAATCACTGTGAAACAAATGCCTTAAATTTTTTTGGGAGACCTACAAGAATCTTGTATATGCATTTTGATGTTCCAGGAACTTGTTTTTGAGACCTTGAAATATACCTGGTTTGAGATATTATTTTTTTTCCTTTGGCTTCTTCAGTTAAAGCACTTGATTTTTTCCATGTAACTGTATTTCTTCCCAAGACATACTGCTGCGTGAAATAAAATAATACATTCAATTGAACAGGTGTTCAGTGGAATAGCCTACTTTGGTATAACAAGAAAGATTAAGCCAGTGTAGATACAACATGCATTGTTATTTTATTAAAATTGCAAAATACTTATACTCAAGTGATACGTAGACACTTAAAAAAAAATTCATTTCAGAAAAAAAGTCCACTTTTAAGCAACATAAAACTTTTAATAAATTCAACTGAAACTCAGAGGAGCCAGGATCTTTTTCTAGAACACGGAAGACACAAGCTCTTTCTCCCGTTGATTCACGGTTCAGAGCAGAAATTGAAAAACAAAACCTGCCTTTTTAGAGTATAGGTATGCATTTTGAGACATACATACATGACATACAGAGGTGGCCACAGATTCCTTCCCTTTTAGAAACAGCAATGAAGTAATTCGGTGACAGTCAGGATAGTAGTTAAAGGACATAGGAGGAGGTATTTGCACTCTGAATCCTTTGAGTAGATTCCGAACCAATGATGAACTCATGGAAAGGGCACAGTTCAAAAGATGGAAAATTTGGTTGCAAAAACTTGCTCCAGTGTCAATTGAAGAAAGCCTCAAGACTAAACCCCCTGCATGTTGGGCAACTCCTTTAGCACAGGTTGCTGGAACGCTGTTGTCCCCTTAGTTTTTAAGTCATCTAGAGAATCTCTCTAGCTATCTCTATTACTGTTTTAGTTCCATAATAAAATGCATCTAAAAATCTGACCCTTATCAGTTATCATTATTATCATACCCTTTACAAGGTAATATATTGACATACATTAAAAAAATCTGTGGTTTCTTCCTACCATCTTCACTCAGATCTGGTCAAATAAATCTATTGAATTAGGGATTTTTTTCAGGTTTTCTTTAAAATCAATTATGTGGCTGTTGTGTCTACAGAATGCACACATATTTTTTAAAAGCATCACATTCACTTTATACATTTGCAGGGGCCAAATGCTAGCCGCTATGGCAAATTCAAAGATTTTTCTACATGTCTTCTCTTTACATTTCTCTTGATTTCCACTTGCACACACAAATCAGCATCCTTATACACCCCAGTATTGAATAATCAGGAGCAGAAAGCATTCTAAAATGCTCTTTGCAGAACTTCAACTGAATACTATGTGGGTAAATAGGCCACAGAAGACTAGGAAGTTCAGCCTTCAGCACAGTTTCACCAGAGGATGCAGAGTGTGGTCTGTAAGAGCTGCAATGATGGTCTCCTTTTGAATATTTTGTACAGAATATTCCCTTGGCACAAGGAAAATGTACAATAAAAAGGTCAATACAGCACAAGACATTTCCCAGCACCCTTAGGTGAATCAAGACTAACAGCCAGTATGTAATAGGATTTCCTTCTGCCTTGGTTGAAACCACACTTCTATGCAACTAAGGGGAAATTTCACACGCAGTTGTGATTGTGTACGCACAATTTGCACTGTTCCTGTGCTTCTCAATCAGGGATTGAAAAAACTACAGAATAGCAAGAGGAGCATGACCTTTTGCCTATTCTCCAAACGAATACAGGCAAGAAGAAGAACCATAAGAAATAAAAAGAAGAATGTAATGGAACTGCTGGAATTGCCTAGCTTGGATATGTCCCTGCTTGAAATGGTTTTACAAGGGCATCCTTGTTACCAGATTGAAAAAAAAGTCCTAAATGTTAACTAGAAATCACTTTCCATCATCCCACATCTTTCCCCTTAGTAAATGAAGACAGGATGAACAGCTAAAATTACTAATTGGTTTACTGATCAGTTGTAGTTTGTTCGATTGATTTGCAATTAATTCTGGTTTGTGGTTCATAGAAGAGGAAGGTTGGTGCCAACCTTTGAGGCAGCTGATACTCAATATCCTCCAAGAGAGCTGTGGGCCGGAATATCAATAATCTGTTTGAAGCAGCTTCTGAGGTATTGAGACTGTGTCTTTTGCATTTCTAAGAGCTTCAGGGAATAAAAAGAAAACTGGATTTTGTTAATAAACACATCTTTCTGTGAAGATCAGACATTTTTAACCTTACAACTGTACTTAGTGCCATTCTTATTTCAGAAAAGTGTAAATATTTTTCATAATCTGTACTACTATTGGTGCTTTTGGTGATAGCTGGCTATATCACAGCATTCACTTTTCCAGGCTCTTTACAGGTAAATGGCAACTTTAAATTAAAATGCACTACAGGTTTTACTTCACTAATACTCAAAATTCACAGAAATTAACCCTGATAAGAACACACTTACATGCACAATGTGGAAGAGGTATATCACTTATTTTGAGACATACGTGACCACATTTAGAGTAGGTACAGCTCATTTATTTCAGTTGTGAAATAAAATTCTTTTAAATAGAAAAAAAAAATGTAGCTGAAGACAAAGAGAATCAGAATTCAAGTACAGATTAGTTAAAATGGAGTCAAGAGGAAATTCATGTTCATAATTAGTATCTCTTCCTCCTCTGTGTTTATTCATATTTGTAATGTGACATTTTCTTTTAGGAATCTGATTTAAATTTCACTTCAACATTCACTTCGTGAAAGAATCCTTTCCTGGATGCTTTTTACACTTTTGTATCACTTTTTGTTTGGAGTGATTTTCCAGAAAGAAATAATGACATTCTTTTACTCTGACACTATAGGCTGCTTATTTGTCTACTATTATTAGTCTCCTATTCCTTGGTCCAGTATGCAATTTTTTTTTTTCTTTTCCTGAAGTTTGCCTATTTCATATAAAAATCCCTGAATCCTTTCTACAAAATGTGTCCTCTTCTGTACTTTTCCAATAATTTTCCAGATAACTGTATTATGTTCTCCTAATGCCCTAAAATAGAATGAAATTTTTCTCAAATAACTTTTTTATTTTTTTTTCTGTTCAGAACTGAGAGGAATATCTAGTGATCTGATTTTCTATGGAAAACATGTTAGGAAATCATATTTGCTCCTTTCTTATTGTAGTATAAATATATTTTAATGCATGCAAAGCTTAATTTTAAGTACTTTTCATTGAAATATTTGTGCACGCTGTCTTATTTATAACACTGAAGAACAACTTATTTTAACTTAAAAAAAAATCTTTTTGAACTTCCATTTGATGACATGTTGCAGACATGTTTATGTAGCATAAAAAGTAACAAAATGGATGGGGACAGGTGCAATGAATGGCCATTCATAGAGACTATTTTTGAACCCCTAATAAATAAAACACCTGATTAAAGCTATAGAAGGGAAGTGATAAGGAAAACTGAACTGAGTTTCCATGCTACCTAAGACTTCAGCTTTTCACTGTAAATGTGATCTTGTTTCAAACTGTGAATGAGTCTAAACCTGCATGTTAGTAGCTGCATTAGAGATACTGTAATAGCGGTGGATCATTCCCGTGAGAAAGGCAAGCAAGGCTTAGTGACTCCTGTGTAAGAGAGCTATCTGTCACAGATGTCAGTTTATCTGATTGAGACTCCTTAGCTGCTGCTATACTTGCACCCTTCTCCATATCAAGATCTTTTGCATCTACAAGCTGCCAGCAGGGGAGAAAAAAACCCCTTCTTCTGATGAGATAGCATTGGGATCTTTGTGGGTTTTTGTCTCAGCATTTAAACAGTGGGTTTAATTGGCTGACATCTGAACTTTGAAAGAATCCTAATTCTTATGGGATGTGAGGTTTTTTACTGTATTTCATAACCCTTCCATCATTTCACATTTTGTATACCATTAGCCCTGTATGCCGCCAGTGTGCCAAAGTAATCTATAGATCTTTTATCTGATACACCAGCAGAACACTTGTATATTTTGTTGTTCATAGTCAAAGCTCTTGTGATCATTTTGATGAGGAAAAACAGTAGCGAGGAGAGCTGTCCAAATCATTAAAATGTAAAATTAAGGCAACAAAAGCTGTTCAGACTTTTAATCCATCTCTTTTTCTAATGTTTGATTCTGATCTTCATAGAGATTTGATTATAAAATGGGGCCTTTTTTTGTTTTTAACCTTGAAAGCAATTCAAGATGAGGAGCATACAGTTCATTACTGAATAAAATGACCTTCAGTACAAGACAGTTTGTGGGCCACATGCTCACTTGGGAAAATACAAAATGTACTAATGCTTGCAAAAGAGAGTGTGAACAGGTTTTTCTCTACATCTCCAACACACATATGTATACACGACCAGCAATTGCAGTTGCTTGGTCCAGACAGCTATACAAAACAATTTTTTAAAAACTTACTTTTGATATCAGAGTAGGTATAACTGGTGTCTTTGCCTTCACTGATTTATAAGAGGAATGGGAATCTGTTTTTACTCTTGCGTCTCTTACCAGACCACAAATTCAGAAAGTAACAAAGTTACCCTTATTTGCTGATCTGTTATGAATGCACATGGTTTAACGGTGAGAATAATGCAGTAAGACAAGAAAGCAACCTGAAGAAGGAAGGAGAAATTGGGGTTGTTATAGACATCAACTCCATTGTTTATGATTGTGCATGTAAAATTTATGGATTTACTCCTTCTTTGTAATGTATTTACTCAAGGAAGCTCTGCTATAAATCATCTGTTTTCCAATAGGAACCTGCATTTTTCACCCTAATCTCCAGTTGAGTTCACTGAGGCAAGAAAGGGTCAAATGACAAGCCCAGTGTTGCATGATGAGTCATTCAATGAACCAAGAGCACTAGGATCCTCCTTGCCCCTAGCCCTTTATATCAACAGGCCACAGGGGCTTTGTGTTGCTTCTTTGAGCTGCCTTTAAATCCAAAGTGTTAGTTAGAAACATCTTCCATTAAATCTTAGCCTGGCTCAGACAGTGCAAGTAAATACAGTCCTTGAGATGGTCTGTTCATATGCTGGATATGTTTCTCTGTTTTTTCTGTGACACCCTTTCTGCTGAGATTTGTTTACTGATCTCCATAAATCAGCATTCTCATCAGATGTGGTAATGAAGTCCTACAAGAGGCAGCCAATATTTCCACAGTTGCTAAGTAGTTATCTAAAGATTTCTTGCTTTTTGGGCTTGATTCACCACTGAGTTTCTTCAGGTTTATGCTGGCGTAACTCTAATGGGTTCAAATTGGTTGCAGTAAATCAAGGCACAGAACTAGTCCCTGAGCTGGTGTAAATCAGTGTAGCTCCACTGCATTCAGATGCAGCAATCCTTATTTATGCCAGCCAAAGATCTGTCCCGTGCAGTTCAGATAAACCTACTGTACATGTTGCCAGGCCAGGTTCAGCTTTGATGACCAGGTATTCCCAGGTGGAGTGTTAGTGTTACACTTTCAAAAATGAAAATCAGGTTTGATTAGAATGATAAAGGAGGAACATTTTTGTGTGTGACAGTTTTTTGTCATCTGTTTCTTTTCTCTCTGTAAAAACAGCGCTCCCTTTCAGAGCTGCTCTTCTGGTGTTTCATCGGCAGTAGGAGGAAAACCACTGACAGCAGTCTAACAGAGTGGCAGATGTAAAATAAATCCTTTGGAAGACATTTAATGCATGTGAAAAGAAGAAATGAGAAACCAAATCTATACAAATTAAACACAGAGGGTGAGTCCGTCTGTAGCCCTTCTACACATTATCAATTAGGCAGTGAGCAGACAAAAACTTAGCTATACACTTGGATGTGTAAGTCCACTAAAGTCAGAAGAACTAATCATGTATAAAACTAGCTTCCTCTAAGTTTTTGCCAGAAATGTCAGTCCCTTTTGACTGGAAATAAATATTCCATTTTCACCTAAGTGTTTTTAGATTTTTTAATAGATAAAATTGAAAGAAACTTTGAAGTGAACACTTGAGTAGAAAATTAATTTTGAAACTTTAAAATACAGCCATTTTTTTTTAATTTTGCATTTTTTCCTTTTCTTATTTATAACCGATCTACAGTGTGAACAGGTATTCACAGAAACGGTATTCCTAAAGCCACCTTTCACTGTAAAAAGTTTCAGCAACAAAAATTTCTTTTGTTTACTTTTCTTCCAAGCAGGTTTTTGAATCTGCACATTTATGGAAGAACATATTGGAGATGGGGTCCAGATCTTCTGAAATTCTCAGTGTCACAAAAGCAAAGAAAACAGCATTTTTATTTCAATATTAAAGCCTCTTTTTATCTTAATGCCACCACACTGTACAAAGGATAACATGACAGTTCTCCAGTAATAGCCACTTGCAGTGCATTCAAAAGCTATAACTAACCAAAGACAATCCTAAAAGCATGGACAGAAATCCTTTTGCTTTCAACATGTGCAGTATCTCAGTTACACTTTGTGCTTTTGAGAGTCTTCCACCTTCTTAAAACCTATAGTGAACTAGAGCATGTTATGTATAGGTGAGGGTAGATATATAAATTCTCCTTTATAAGATTTATTTAACACTTCTTTTAAAGCATGCTCGTATTTCCCCTGTCATTGTGTATGGTTTAATTTTTGTACCTATTAAATATTAATGTGTGCAAGTGGGTTTAAATTCGATTTTAACAGAGAAAATTAAGCAGCACAGGATATAGTATGTGCTCTGTGTCTATTAATGGAAAACCAAATTTCTGTTTTGCTATATAAATGACTGCAAATGTAGTGGAATAGTTTTCACTTATGTTACCTAAAACAAAACATAAAGA
>VYXH01011016.1:231184-258372 GCA_013397275.1 Burhinus bistriatus | reverse complement strand
ATTGAAAACTCTACCATTTTGTAATCACTCTGCCCAGGTCGACCTCCAACCTTTACATTCCCCACAAGACCTTCTCTGTTAACAAACAGTAGGTCCAGTAGGGCACTTCCCCTAGTTGGCTCCCTCACCAGCTGTGTTAGGAAATTGTCTTCCATGCACTCCAGGAGCCTCCGGGACTGTTCTCTCTCTGCTGTGTTATATTTCCAGCAGACATCTGGGAAGTTTAAGTCCCCCACGAGAACAAGAGCAAGAGGTCATGAGACCTCTGCCTTTCTTTTGAGCTCCAGCTTCCTTTTCATTCACTTAATTTTAATTGCTTTCACTTAACTTTTAATCCTCCACAAATCTGCATAGTATAATCTCAGTATTATAGCTCTTGTACGCCATTATGTTTAGCCCTCCCTAGCTGAGTCACCAGGACCAAAATGAGCTGACTGTTACCCCAGCTGGTGCAATTATCTCTACCACTAGTTCTCAACATCTCAAAGAAACACTTGGATCCAAATAGAATCCACTTTAGCCAACCCAAAACTAAGTGTCATCCACTTAAAACTCTCCCTCTTGGCTTAACTGGAGTTAATAATTCCAGTGTAAGGACTCCACATATGCCACGGATCCCTTCTCCTCTAGTCATTCACCCTTCACTTTTCCAGCCCTTTTCAGTCCCTTCTTTACTTAAAACAAGCAGAAGTCATTTGGCTCCGCTAAGAGGCTCTCCAGTCTAATTTAAGGTCTGTATCAGAAGTGTTTCTTGTTCATTGCCCAAAATAATTTAGCAACTGTCATTATTACCCCACGCACATCCAAATACATTCCAGGTGACAGGTGTTATAACAGTCTTTGAAATATTTCACATTTAATCATTTAAGTACTTTGCTAAACAAAGCAGCTCCATGAAGTAGCTCCATACTGTGGAGATAAAAGACCATGCCAATAAAAGTTAGGAGGCAGAATATAACCCACAAATTAATTGTGCCTGTTAATTTGAAATTCTGAATGTGACATTTCAAATAATAGTTATGGCTGCAGTGGCTAAGAGTTTTGAGATACTTGTCTTAATGATGTTATAAAGTTAAATTGTCGTGTATATTTTTGTTTGTGTGCTCAAAATGAGAATTCTAGTAAATCGCTTCAGGTTATATACAAAAAAAAAGTCTCTGTTTTGTGTCGCATAAAGGACAGCACTCACACAAAAGAGAACTTTTCTGTATTATTGGTCAAACAATCATAAATAAAAAGAATTCTGTAACAAATATGAATGCCATTACGTGTGAGCTTTTTCATCTTTATTTGTTCCCAAGCTTAAAGTAAGACAATGATTGATGGATGTGTGAAAACAATATTCCCACTAGCAGTTTTGCCCTTTAGCAATCTTTCTGTACTTTTGTGCTGTTTCAAATAATCACAGACTCTGGTGAGATAGTAATGAAGATGTTTATTGTTGCCTTAAACTAAATGCAATATTTTAATTTAAAACTGATATTGATTCTCATTGTAATGGATGCAACCACAATAATTTATAGACAATACAGCTTTCCAGCCCCAGTTAATCGACAGAAACAGTTATATTGCACTAGTGAACATACCTCTAATGTCTCATGTGATTTTTTTTTTCTTTGCACAAAGCAGAGACCATGATGAGTTTGGAAAAACATGAAAGAAAAGGCAGACCTTTCTCTTTTCCAAGAAAAACAGTCTGGTGTGAATTATGGCTTTTTAGACTCTTCATGTGGCCATGTGCAAAGCATTTTTAAAAATTTCTCTTTACTCCCTCCATCTAGAAACAATGCTATACATGGGGAACTTTAATCATAACAGTGAGACCACTTGTATCAGTGAGATGACTTGCCCTCATAAATAATTGCAGGATCAGACAGGATCAGGTTTTGATCACTGTAGTTGGATGGCTGTTACATTAAAAGATATATTGTCAGCATCTACTGCAAAGGAAAATGTCCTTTTGATGGAAATTTAATTTTTTTTGGTATGACCTGAAGTGTCATTTTAAAACCATACCTTGTGTTTCTGATTCAGCTTCACATCAAACTGACAGGGAAAAAAGGTAAATTGTTAATGCAAAGAAAATTATTTCTTTTCAGCAGAAAAACTGAAAATTTTTATAAATGTATATTTTCGTGTTACTGATGTCTTGAATTTTCTTAGTGATTTTTGAAAATAATAGTCAAAGAATGTGGAAATTACCTTTACCTGAAAAGTGTTTCTTTTTGGCCAACTTCATGTTTAAATAATGTAACAAAAAGGATTGTCCAAAGGTGATATTCATGGCTTAATCCCTCAGCCTACAAACATTTTCCATACTCAGAGATTAAAAGGACCTCTGTGTTCACTTAGTCTGGATTCCCAGTCTGATCCAACACAGTGGATCTACACAATCATGTAAGACACTGACTAAACCATTTATCGAAATAGTTCCAGGTGGCAATTATAATCTGTTTTCATGTACTGATTCATTTTCAGTGGCCTGGAAGAATATCTGGTTTTTAACAGCCTTTTGTCCTTCATTTTACCAGTGGGAAACTAGGATATGAGATGTCATATTCTATTTTCTTGGATAGACCTTGCACAAGATTTGAACCAGAACTAGACATTATTTCACCTATTCCTCCTTCCATTCTCAGGGAAAGCAGGGTTCAGTCTTCAATTTTGTGTTCACATATTTCAAGTCATATATATAAAAAAACACCATCATGATTTAGATTTCCATATATACCATTATGTAACATAATGCATCATATAATATTTGCTTTATACAAACTTGAATATATGAAATCTGCAGTGTATGAAACATTCAGGAAAGAGAATGTCTGAACAGCTGCAGATTAGACAAATCTGCAGATTTACTAACTTTGAAATTACCTGTCTGATACTTATGAAATGCAGCCAAAAAGTAAGAAGGGCTGCATGTAAGTGCTGCTGACTTAAGGGCTTTTTTTTCCCCAAAATGTACTGGATGACAAAGGTCTTTCATGTCTTGTAAGTTTTTCTGCCTGCAGCGCAGGCAGCAGTTAATGGTCCTTCTGTGTTACAAACCACCCTGGATTATAAGATCTTCAATGGGACAAGAAAATAAACTAGACTAAGAACAGAAGAAAGAAAATTCAATATTAGCAGGTCAACATTCATTTACATTTCACGGAACAGCATCAAGTAATTGCAGAGGCTAATCAGTCTGCTTGTAAGAAATACGTAAGAGTTTAAAGGGCAAAGGACTGAAGGATTCAATATGTGACAAAGACATGAAAAAAACAGTAAAATGAACTTCCTGAAGTGATATTCTTGGTTCTTCAAGCATTCTGCTTTTGCTATTTGTTCTACTTTCTGTGGGCTTTTTCTCACTTATTAGCAACTTATGTTTATAGGGAAAGGACACACTGAAAAAATACAAACAGAACTAATAAAAATAGCCTGAAGGGCAAAATACACAAACAGATGGAAAGAGGCCAAGCAGATCTGCAATACTGAATGCTTTATCCATTTCACCTTGGTTAAGTTAATGGTTTCCAAGTAAATTGATCCAAAGTTCTCTTCCTTAATAATATTAGAAGAAAAATGTAAATGACACATAGTGAATAAAACTGTTGGTCTAAAATAACTTGGACAATTGCAAACAAAAGATGTTATGCTGTATGTATTACACTTTTTTTATTTTAGATTCTCTTACTAAATATAGTACCCTATCTACTTATGAGAGGTACGGTTCACATTTTCAAGGACAGCCTGTGGAAATCTGAAGGGCCTTCTTTCTTTTCTGTTACTCTGCTGCCAGGCAATTAGTCGTGGGAGGAGAAACAGAGAATGTATTTCTCCTTGAAAGATACCAAGATTCACACTCTGAAGAAGCAATTTTGCAATCCTGAATTATGAAACGACCACATGACCTTGAAGCCGCCTGAGTTAGGAGGTAGTTCCCATTAACGGGTTGACAAAATGTCATCTTTGTCTCTGAGCGGCCGTGGAAGAGCGAGATGTAAATGTTCCTCGGCAGCAACCAGACAAGCCGTCAGACCTGAGCAGGTCTGATTCTGCCCAGGACTGCAGAAGCTGGCGGATGGCTGCGGAGGTGCTGCTCACCCAAAAAGACACCCCCTGTACCTGTGGGATGTCTTCGGCACACCACCTTCTCCCACCAAATGAGGCAAAGCCCGAGTTCCCAGGATCACTCTCCCAGCATATCAAAATGTAGGGTTCCAGCTAACCTCAATAAAATCAATAACTTCAGGAGATCAAGTCCTGATGGCGGATATGTTTGCATAGATTTTCAAGATCGAGCTTTATGTTTGCAAATGAGATTTCAATAGAGAAAAGTACTCTGGTAATAATATCAGTTTTATTAAAAATGAAGGGCCTAATTCCTCAGTTCATCACTCCAGGATTACATAAATGAATTTCCACGGAGTTATAACCTGTGAAAAACTCTCCAAATTTGCACCATCATAAACCTAGAGTAATTTACTGTGGAGTTTTTGCCCATTATGTATGGGGAGTATGTGCATAGCAGAACATTGTCAGTGATGAAAGGTCAGGTTTGGGTGGGAGTGGAAAGGTGGGAGTAGGCCTTTCTTTCTTCCTTTTTCCTCCTTCATCTTTTTTGTATATTATGAACACTACCTTCCTCTTCTTTATATATTATGAACATTGTGTGAAATTAATTTGCTGATCAAGTGTCTGACGCAAATATCATTTTAGTTAGTCTATGGGTCAAGTTACCTATTTGAATGAATCATTTTTCACAAAATGAAAAAAAGCAGGAACAGATGGAGAGTGTACGAATACCTACACATCATTATCTCTGATAAGATTGACATTCATTGAAATCTTAGACTTTAAGACTCAACTGTTTGAACAACAAAATGTTAATGCAAGGCACTTGACGGTTTATTTTGAGGACTTAAAAAAACTGGCTTGCAAATCAGTTGTTAATATTTGGCTTCGTAACACAGTATAACTTCTTTAGCTACACCAGCTTCACTTACTGTATCAGAACACTTTGGTCTTCATCTGCTATGCGGAAAGAAATACTATGCATTTACCATCTTCAATGGCTTTATTCATAGCACTAAATTCAGCACTCGGAAGAAGGAATTTATGAGATTGAGCTATAATACACAATCCTACCACCAAGTCGGAAACAGCAGGGGACACAGAAGAAAGGTTGCTTTATTGCACCAAATCTGCAGCAGTAACCTCTCTGAGCAGCTGAATTAGTATCCAAATGTACTTGTGAATAGCTTTACAGATACGTTCCTTTTGTTTTTCACTGTAGCACACACCAAATAAAATTAAACTACTTCGGGAGTTGATCAGACCAGGAAAAGAAAAATGTTTCCATTAGATGTAAGAGAAGACAAGATTAAGATAAAAAGTTGCATCCATTTTTGGTAAATGAAAGCATGTAAATGCAAATATAACTTTTCTTTTGCCGTCGTATATGGGGACTTCTAAAGGCTGAACTTGAAAACTGTTACTGCATGTTGCCCACAGACATCTGAAAAAAATGAGATTAAGGATAAAGAAAACCCTCAGAAATGCTAAGAGTGCACTCAGGGAATTTCTCAAAAGCATATACTTCTTACTGTAAATCTACTGCAGAAGTCTTTCTCAAACCTATTCTCCATCTTTGTGCAGCAAGACTATCGGAAACAGGGGCAGTTTAGGAGCAGTTAGTGCCAGCGTGTGTCTAGGCCAGCTGGTTGTCCCGGGAGCAGCCTGTAAGATCCTGAGAATTGTTTTGGCTCCTAATTGTTCTAGAGTTAATAAAATGGTATTCAGACACATTTTCTTCCAGATGTGCAATGATACAAACATGTAACACCGCACATGGATACTAACTAGATGAAGGACCTGGGAAAGGGAAGGCGGCTTGACGCTGATCTCAGTGCACTTTTGCAGTAATGATATTTCTCTACCTGTCAGGGACCTGATTTTCATTTATCCTGCTGTAATCAGAAGTTGATACAAACCAAAGAACTCATCACAGGTCTTAACACTTGGGTCACTAATTCCAAAAGCCTAAAATAATATTTTGTGAGGATTGCTTATGTACTGTAGGCACAAAAACTTGAAGCACCTCATTTCTTTGACTCCATATGGGTAAGTGGAGTGATAGAAATGACAGACAGACACAGACACAGACAAAAGATACATTTGGGAGGGTTTAATAGATTTTAGTATTGCCCAGTTTAAATGATCTAACTTAGCCAAATTACTTCCAGTGATATTTTGGCACTGCTCTACACTCAAACTTACTAGGATTTGTGGAATAAAGAAAAATAACCTGAAGAAAAATTTATATAAATAAAACCTCAATAAAGAAAGGGAAGTCATTCTAACCAGAAAATGGTGATAGAAAAGCAATATATTTATTATGGTTTAACCTGGAAATTAATACTGCAAGGTACCTTATATTTCTATCGAGTTCCAAGTGCTCCGAACTTTTTAGGCTTACACCACTGACAAGATGGAAATCAACACCTTGTAGAAGCAAATCATGGAGGAAAATGTCCAGACAGACCATAAATAAAAATTTAATGGCTTAAAAAAGAAAATTAGAACATGGTTTGATCAGCACAGATAACAAAAAATCATCAGCAAAAAGTAAAGTCCAGTTTCTGTTGTGGTTGTGGACATGTGTAAATGTTAAATGAATAATCTGTTAAAGGTTTAAAAAGCATTAAAAATGATTGGTAAGCATGACGTTGAGTCTGTAAGTTAGCAATGAGGAACATAAATACTTGTTTCATATTAGTAGAAAGAGTCAGAGGCTGAATTTGGGTATTAAAAAGAAAAAAATTTTCAGTGAAATGGCAGAGGTGGGAGCTGTTACTAAAAAAAAAAAAAACAAAAAACAAACAAAAAAAAAAAAAAAAAAAAAAAAAAAAAAAAAAAAAAAAAAACACAAAAAAACCAACAAAACCACAACATAAGCAGACAAAAATCCAACCCTTTTTCTTTGTTAAAAATATAGTCTGATAAAAATATAGGCAGTTAAAAAAACAGAACATAGATTAATTCTGCCTGTTGAAAAGATAACTCATAAAGTTTTCCTGTTGAGACGATAATGGCCCAAAGGAACTGTTTGCTGAAATGCTGTAGGCAACAGAACAAAGGTTTACTAACCATGGAAAAAACATCAATAGAGTTATAATCACTTTAAAACAGTTGAAGTTCTGGGCCTACCTAGAAATACACAGAACACGTTAGTTTATATATTCAAAGATACCCCAAGAACTGTGTGTAGCAGCAGTGGTAGTACGACATTCACAGAGTATTTTGTGGCATGTTTTGAAAAACGGGTCTCTTCAAGAGTACCGAGTGACAAAAGCAATTTATTTCAGATAAATGAAGAGTTCTGATGACTTTGATGAGCCTTTTTCGTGGGTTTTCACACATCATGCAGTATGAAAAATGAGAAGGAAAAGAGCAAACCGAAGCAAGGGTGTGTATGTCTGAGTCTGTCATCAATGGACATAAGGCTGGAAATGTCAGCAGTGGGTGACTTCTAATGGAAATACTTCCATTTCGCAAGACAACTTTGACAAGTCTTTAACTGACTTTAACTCTTAGCCAAAAATAACAGGTAGTGAATAAAAAGTAATAACATAATGTAAAAGTATCATAAATTGAGAAAAACAGAACTTCCAGAATAAACGATCAGTCAGATAGATGAACCATGGAGAGCTCACAGACTAAAAATATGACAAAGTAGAAAGCTATCGTTACTCTAGAAGACACTAGCAAGGGGAGAAATATCAGGCCCTACTTAATTCCATTAGAAGTATTAATAAACTGTAGTTTGACTACAGCTGAGGAACACAGACTTACTCTCTATAGCTTGGAGTAGCTGTTGTCACCCTCATATGAATGAGGTACATGAACTTTTCCCATTGGAAGAGGAGTATTAAAGGGAAATATTTTATGTAATGCAGGTTGCAGGAAGGGAATTTACTTGTAACATAAAAATCTTTTACACTTACAGCACAGCTCACCAACAGGTGCAGATAAATCTATTTCATATTGTATCTCCTGACAGGCACCACCCCTTCCTCAAGGGAATGAGGAAGTCCCAGCTCTGTTCTCCCTCCCTGTTCAGTGCCCTTCAAATATCATGTGAATAAACTTATAAATGGGTGATTTTCTTTGGACAAGTCTGGTTTAAGGTAATGACGATTAAGGTGTTTATTTTTGCAGTAGATTAAAAATATGAAGTATGATCAAAAGCTGCAATAAAGACAGTGCCTTTCAGATGGGCATGATTTCCCTATTTCACTGGTAAAAAATGAGATGTAAAGGTTTATTTTCCTGCTACTGTTATTACTAAATTATTACTAAGTTTTTATTATTAGTTATTTTTAAGTAATTATCAAAATGATTACTTGAAAAAGAATTCCTCTGTGACGCAAAGTACTCTATGTTCCTACAGCATAATACAGGTTCCTGATGACACAGCCGTCAGAGAAACCATTCCTAAAGTCCTATTCAACTTCAGTAGAAGTGTGGGTATCTGGCTGTCCATAAAGAGCATGAAGGAAAACTGTAACTGTTTCAGTACACATAAATGTTGGAGAATGTTTATTTTTGTACTCATTTTATACCTTCATTACGTTAAGTTAAAAAAAAAAAAAAGAAAATCTAGAAACAGGTGTTATATGCTGCAAGAGGAACACAGTGGAATTCTTTGAGATTTTTTTTTGCAGTGAAAATAGAATAATCCAAGAATTAATTTTCCTATCTGTTGATGTGTCAGCAAAACTAGAACCTTTGAACATCATGAGACAAGAGTAGTGGATGCGTTACATAATTTTTAAGATGTTACTTGTGTTGCTACATGTGACTTTTTTCCCCCAAAAATAATAGGAATAATATTTTAAGTGTTTTTGTAATCTCTGATAACTGAAAAATTATTTAATTTAACTGAACATTATTATGTTATCATTTAATGTAATTTTAGTACAATGTAACAGCCTTCAATATTTCACCATCTTTTTAGATGGTTGTATTTTAAATTATTACCTTCTGTGAGCACAATGTATACTTACTCATAAAGTCTGCATAGACATCAAAACCACTGAAAAAGATTCACCTGCTCTGAAGTAAGTAGAAGAAACACCGTCAACCAGCACCTCCACTGGGGTCTTGTTCTTTCATGGTTGTTAGATAAAATAAATAGTGAGGAATCAAAGATGTGAAAGGCAGCCAATTTCTCTGTTTTAGGCTTCCCGTGTAATTGCTCTAATCGCTAGACAACTGAGTAGCTCAGTTTCAGTGTGGCCCAATAAGCATTCAAGTAATCATTGCAAAAATTACTTAAAGACTTGCCTCAAAGTGCCGTAGTTTATTCTGTGGGCTGGAAAAAACATGGATTTAGATCTTTGCTTCCATTCAGCCTGAGGAGAACGTGAACCTCAGTTGTCCAAGGGACGGGGAATGTTCTAGTCACTTTGATTTTGCTACAAGGGTAAACTGATGCTATTTCCCCTCTCTAACACATGTTACTGTGGTCCACAGAAGAAGGAAGGTGCATCGGCTCCTTGGGGCACGATTCCGGCTCTGACCCTGACTGGACCCTGATTGGCACTTTCAGGAGTCAGACGACTGAACGAATTTGCTGTGTGCGTGAGTTCAGGCACCATTAGCACAGGGCCTCACTGACCAGCTCGTTTGAGAATCTGCACTTCAGACTTGATATCAAAAGTAAAAAGCACTTGAACAGATTTGTGAATTCAGAATAATGTTTTAAAGACTATCTAAGTGTTGGCATTCTAGTGAAATACATGAGACTTCAGTGCCTCAGAGGCTTTAAAAATCCAACAACCGTGAACTGATTAAGCAAAATGCCAATTCAACACAAAATTGAAGTGCAAGTGTTAGATTTTGGAGCAAGAGCAGGGCCTGGATATTATACTTAGAAGTACTGACAGGTTCACCCCGTTCTTTTCCTCTACTCTAGAATTCAGAGGACCTCACGCATACGAATAAATATTACCTGTCCAGTTTTAATGTTGACATTACAGAGTACAAACGTGTTTGTGACAAACACTGAAGATTTTTAGATGAGATGTGGATGCAAATTCAAAGTTTTTAAATCAGATTTCCTATGAAACTCCTGGAAAGGCAGTTCAAGGCTCTCCTGTTCAGTCTGGAATCTGCACAACATTCTGCCTCGAGCAAGTAGAAATCAGTTTTAAAAACAAAACAAAGTAAAACAAAACACACAAAAGGAATAACTGTATTAAGAATTCCCCCAAATCCTCCTCCTTTATGAATAACCAATCAAAAGAAAAATAAAGAGAAAAATAAGCAACAGCATCCCACTAGACCTTATCTTTAGTATTTTTTTTCTTATACAAGGAGACAATAATGAGATAAAGCAGAACCACAGGACACTCAAAGATGAGGGAAACAAAAGCATATATGAAAAAAAAGCCCTGCAAAATAAAATAAAACAAAATAAAATAAAATAAAATAAAATAAAATAAAATAAAATAAAATAAAATAATTGTTTTTGGTGTAAGAAGGTTTAAATAAGAAATTATACCAGAAGTACTCATACAACTATGTGGTACCAAGATAAGTACAAAGAGACTATTTACCTCTTCTGCTATTACCCACAGAAGGAACAGTAAATTAAATTAAACCAAAGAGAAGAATTCAAAACTGATAGCAATTGTCATTTTATACAACACATAATTAGTCTTCGTTCATTATACCTACTTCTATCTTTTTCCACAAAAATAATAAATAAGGTCAAACCACACCATACAAGAGGTTGAGGCATTACTATGTCTTTTATGAATGAACATAAGTCTCCTCTATTAGAGAAAAAAAAAAGATTATAATGACTGAAAGGAGTTCCCTTGGGGAAGAATCATCATTGTCCACTGTGAGTTTTTCTCTAGTAACCTTGGAAACCAGTGGTGTTGCTCTCTACCCATGAAAATATAAACCTGAACTGGTGTGAACTGGCCCAGGAATGTCTTCATCTAAATGCAGCATCATGAAAAATATCTGAAATCCTCTGGTTCTTTCTTCCCAAATCCGATGGAAACATTACCATTGAGTTCAGTTAGAGATGAATAGGAGTTTAAATATAGATTTTCTTAATGACCATGAACGTGCACCCTTGAGCTACATGAGTTTCATAAGCAGTATGTTGTGAAGGTGAGTCAGTAGGGTTACTCAATTGTTTTAAAGGCTGAAGCTAGGATTGTCTGGAAGTGCAACTTTGAAATAAGATTAATTTGAACATCAATTTTAGTGAAGCTGAAGGCCAACCTAACATACTAACAATTTCTTATAAATTAAGCTATCTAGAGACTTAAAATAATATTTTAAATTACAATAAAAATCTACCTTCTTGGCAAAATGTGGAGGAGGCAGGGTGCTCGTTATTTAAATTTTTACAGAAAAGTTCAAAGGAATAAAATGCCTGCATGGGTCCATATGCCTTGGGCTCTGGGGGAGCTGATCTCTGTGTAGATTTTGTTGAAGTTGCCTTGTGCACTGCAGTCTAGCACTTGCTTTTGATACCTGTTAAATACGGAAGTGTTTTTTTTGAATACTTAGGAATTTTAAAATCCTTTGCAGCAGGGAGGAAAAAAAGAGAATGTTTTACCACAGGAAGGAGAAAATTCCTTCTTTATAGCAATTGAAAAGAGAACTTGAGGCACTGAAAAGAGGAGAAAAAAACCCCTCATGTTTCATATTTTTTACTAGTTATCAAGCAACATACAAAGATGGGAAGATTTTTTAAATTTTTTTTTTAAGATGTGATACCCTGAAATACAATTATTCTATGAAATGGCAGCATGGATCTTAACTTAGTGGCTATCTTTCAAGTACTAAGACATGTAAATTTGTATCTACAGAACCATTTTATGCGATGGTTATGAACTGAGTTAAAGCTCTCTGTCTTCACCTTGCTTACACATATGCATAGGATAAGCAAAAACAGAATTCGACTTGCTGGACAGAGCACAGAATTACAAAAAACTGAGTAGGGGTGTTGTAGTTCAAATTCCTGAACTGCTACTGGCACCAGACAGGAATCAGATGAATCCTATTTTCAATGAGATAGTGAACTGCAATCTCATAATCTGATAGGCACATTCTCCCCAGATTCTTCCCTCTAATTTCATACTCCTTCCTTCTTTTTGTCTTGATCTGACCTATTCCTGGGTCCAAAATACAATCTTCACCACCTTTTCCAGCTGTGATCTTATATTTTACTATTCTGCACTTCCTTTGGGGCTCTTTCTTTTCTAATTATCACGCTAAGTAGATCTGGCTCTTGTGCTCACAGCTTGATCACTTTTTTCATGTGTGATACCATCTGCCTAATAGGCTTTCTTATCTGGCTTAAAGGGGGGGCTGCTATTGTAGATTCTGCTGTATATCCCCAGGGATTTTAATCCAAGTTTTCTTATCATTAAAAAAATCCCTTCTCATTTTATGGCTGATTTCAGCAACAAGTTTTTTAGCCTCATGTAACAGATTATGCCTTTTCTGCAGCATGTTCATACAAAGGTCATAGCAAGCCTATAGACAGTTATAATCTTTTCTATTCAAATGCGTACCTCCAAGTAGAGATAGTCATCATATGCATGCCCTGAAAGAAACATATTTCCTTTATTCTGCAAAATTCTCACCTAGCAAGAATCAGTGTTGATCTGATTGATTTGATAGATTTTAAAAAAGCAATGCTGATTATGAGAGCAGACCTAATAATTTAATGATGATTGTTTCTGTTAGACAAATTAATAATAGAAATGCTCCAAGAAATTAAATACTCAGCTGCCAGTGGGGAGCATGGGTGCCTGGGGCTGAATTGAGATGAGCTTGTACAATTCCATATCCCTTCTGGAAGAAGGATCCTGCTCTTTGTGTGCAACGATGCCCATGGTATAAGAGCCAGAATATCACCATCTAATTTATTTACTGTTTGATTCATTGATTAATCATTTCTTTGCATTCAGTGATACAGAATACTATACAGAAATATTTACTAATGCACACAGAAACACCTCCTCCTCAGTATGACTTGTTTTTATGTATCAGAACTGTGTGAAAACTAGACAGGCAATAGTAGCAGAACAAATTTGTTCAGCAAATTTTACTTTCACAAGGGATTGTCTGAGTGTTTCACCTTGTGAAGTTATAATTGATACTTGGAGGTAAAACGCAATATAATTCAATCTGCAACAGAAAACAGGAAAATAAAGAAGGAACATCCTTACTTTTTGAGATTCAATTCAAAAGTTAACACTAAACAACTGTTATCATACTTTTCCTCACACTTTATGAATTCCTGGCCCTCTCAGGTTTTATGGTAAAGTCCCTCCTGATTTCTAGAGGACCAAAATGTTAACCATATTAAGCCATTATTTTATATGTTGAAACCTTTATTATAAATGGCATTATGTTAACACAAAACCTGTGTTAAGAATATGGCTGCAACTATCTATCTTCAAACTGCTGAGCCCTCTTCTTTTTCTCTCAAATGTTCTATTTGTTGTTACACCATAAAATCTACTAGACAAAACACCAGATTAACACATAACTTGATGAAATTCCAGTGACTTCACTCAGTTTACCTCAGCAAGAACTTTTGGGGCATATCAAAACACATGTGCAAAGAAATGATACTTAGAAAAAATGCAAATTTATCACATTCATGGACAAGCAGCAAATGATTTATGGAGACCTTCCCAGCAGGTCTGATAGATGAGATAAGGCATCTATAACTGTCCAAATTTTGGTTGTGTGGCATATGTCTCACAGGCGCTTGCTTTGATTAAGGTCATAACATAGGTTAAGATTAATTCCTTACTTTTGACTAGTAAGTATGCGTAGAATCATCATTTTCTGTTTCAATTAATGCTTTCACGTTGGAAGAAGTTGACTTACCACACTTACAACAGAGTTGAAGACAAGCTTATCTTGTCCTCATTGCTATTTTAACCCAAATCAGCCAGCCTGAATGGACACATACCCAATGGCAGACAGGATAATCTCTCGGTCACGACAGCACAGAGCTGGTGTAGGGACCACAACAGAATTTGATGAAGCTAACTTCTTCTTCACCTTAAGTGGAAATGGGGTTGTATTCCAGTCACCTGAGTGTGCTGCTGTTTCAGCCGAAATATGCGTTGGTGCACTACACAATTATTCTGCCATCTGCACAATGCCGGTATGACTAATACACGGGGAATTTGGATATAGCCACATATACATTAATTGTAGAGGTAAACCTTTTTCACAAATCAATACTGCTTCAGTAGTTCCTCTATTCTAACCTGAATGTAATTCTATAGAAGGCAGTAAATCTCAGTTATTCATTAATTCTGTCATCAAAAGTTCCATATATAGCTCCATTTTCATTACTGTTGCTTTATTTGATATCTCTGTGGATATTGAATAGACTCTCACGAGTATTCTGATACACTCTACTGAATTGTTTGACTTTTCACCCATGGTTCTTAAGAGACTACAGTCTGACACAATTCAATATCTATTACCTGTAGGTTAGCTTTAGTACCTGTGAAAGACAGTCCTTCATTTAGCTTTGACTTAGAGGAGCCTGCTAATTTTAGAACTGCACTGAGTAGGACATCTGGAAGGATATAGCACAGCTGTTCAAACACCGGCTACCCAGATGTATATTACATTATGCTCAGGTCCCCCCCATTCTTGAATTTATCCACCATCATGAAAAAATACCCCACTCACTGAAAAAAAAAAAAAAAAAAAGAAATGCTTTTCTGTCTCATCAGGAAGATTGGTCTAAACTTCTAGATGGGGAGATTATAGTAGGCAGAGATAAAACAAAGTTATAAAGAAAGCACAAGAGAGAGAAAACTCTCCAAAAAAGAACAAGACTTGCTTAATAGTAATAATTTAAAAAAGGACTATAAATCAATGGAGAAGAGAAATACAAGAACCAGGTTATCAGCATCAATAAAAATAGCATGGTTCAAATAACATTAAATTTTTCAACAGAATAAAAGAAAAAAAAAAAGAGGAAGGGAGGGAGAGAGGATTAAAAAAAGACAATGTGGGGAGATTCTTCTCATTCTGCTACCCTATATGGAAATTCTACTCGCTCTCCAAATATTTAATACCAGTATTGCTTTGTAAGGTAGAAGGAATATTTTCCTAGAAATGTCTGCATTCCAAAAGCTCTTATGTTTTGTAGAATATTAGTAGTAAGTATGGTAATAGCAATAACTAGTAAAATGAAGAGTAAAAGATAACACTGTTTTTTTCTTCTACAGTTTTCTGTCTAGTTTACAAAATACTCTGTAGTAGTTCCTCTTCTTCTCTTTTTTGAGACACAGATAAATATTGGAGATAATGACAGTTGCAAATTGTGTGTCTGTTTTTCCAATGCTTACTTTTTAAAGACAGGATTTTATTCCCCTGATTGCCTTCCTGAACTGCCTGATAGCTTTTATGTACAGAAGCAAGCAGCACCTAGGCCAGATAGGGAGAAGGCCAGATAAAAATATATCTTCCGAACGTGAAGAAAGCTATTTATTGCAAGAACCTGCAGGCATTGTACCCCCAATGCAGAGCAGCAGTTACATCAGGTTCTAAGATCTTGGAGGATTATCAGCTGAAAAGTTAAAATTAGTAGCGTTTGAACCTACATTTTAGAATATTTTTCTTAGGCCCTTTCCTAGCCCAGAGACAGACAGTCAACTTTATGATTCAGACTTAGAGAGATGAAGTTGTGAGACAGCATTATTAAACCCACATATTTCTAATGATCTTAATGAAGATGAATGTGAAAGGAAAAAATGATCAAAGACATTATAACTTTATGACATCTATTAATAACATATTCAAAACTAAACCAAATGTTTGATTTTTAACACTATTGGTTTTGGTAGAAGAAATTAAGTACTGACCTTTCTTTGTAATTTTTTTTTTTTTGGTAATGTTAACGTTTATTCATGTAAGTTAATGAGACGTCCAATCTTAAAGAGTCCCAGAATCAGATCTCAAACAGCACTAGCAACCAAAAAACATGTGAGGCAGACTGCAGGCATCAAGTTAACGACTTAGACCCCAAAGTCAGTGTTTAGCAAGCACAGAAACTACCTGAAACTGAATGGGCATTCCCAGCACGGGCTGACATTCCCTGCACCACCTCAACCTGAACAGTCTGGTGTCTGTTGCTGCCAATCCAGATCCAGAAATGCGGCAGCTCCTCAGAAGTTGAGTCTTCTCAGGAAACCACCTCTGAGTGAAATGGAGCATTTCACACACACATCCCCACACCCCAAAAAATGTTAAGTAAGGATGTATGTATCTTTGGTATCAAAGATATCAGTGTATCATAATAACCAAGCCTAAAAATCCAGCCGCTAGAAGCAGAAGTTCATGGAATAGCTGGGCTTTTTGATTTGTTTTATTTTTAAGCCAGGAAATAAAGAAGCTAGACTTGTTACACTCCTAAGACTGCAGGAACTCACTAGCTCCCACTAGCTCCCTCATCCCAAATTTAAAGGGCAATCTATAAAGGAGCAGTTTCCTCCTTTCCCATTAAAGCTCTTTTTAAAGACGAAGCGAGGGAGGCTAATTGGGCCAAAGACAGGCATTATGCTTTTGTGTGACCTAGGAGACACTGGTCCCCCGGGCTGCCCTATGCATTTAGCATCAGAGTGTCTTTTGATACTACATAGCCTATCATTAAAAGAGAGCGAAGGGGAGAGAGAAAATCAGGACTTATCCTCCCATGTAAACCTCTCCAGAACTGCACTTGAGGGTCATATAACTATGTTCTTCCTAATCCCGAATGGAGTATCTAAATTTTACATCTAACTTGGGATACCTCTATACCGTGAGTATTTTGCTGTCATAACATGTGTTAAGAAAAAAGCACATATAAAATGTAACAGCCAAAATAAACATTGTTAGCCTAATAGATTTTGCTTCTGCAGAGTGAAATAACACACATACAGTCATCTGGTACACACTCAAGCATTTTCCTAGTGAAATTATAATAATCATCATATATGTACCAGGAAAAGCTTGTCACACAAACCCGCTTGTATTCTATTCCTAATTTTTTAAAGGAAGACTAGTTTTCTAGAAGTACTCAATTTTACTGAGTACCTTGGACAAAATTTTAACATTGCTACTGACCCAAGGTCTTCCTAGCACAGATGAGCTTTTACTCATTAGCCAACAAGGTCACTCATGACTTTCTTTTGATGACTTTTGCAGCAAGTTGCATTTGGCCTCAATAGTTCGGAATAACTAATCTTTTTATATGCTGTGCACCACTGAAAGAGTTTGCTCCAACCTAAGAAAGCCAAGAACTTTCTCCCTTTCCTCAGTGCAGTATTCTGACATATTTGTCAGTATTCACGGCTGAACTTTTAACATGTTTTAAAATCTGGCTTAGAGTCTGGAACACAGACTTTAACTGTAGTTCTGGCATTACTTACAACATCACAATCCCCCTGCCTGGGGGAAGTCCTGTGTTAGTCAGATATTAGAAAAGATTTCACTGGTGAGCACAGAACAGAAGTACTGTCATCCAAGAACTTTCCTGAGGACAAAAGTATTATTTAAAATAGAAAGAAACAAATTAAAATTTGTTTATTCTGTTCTTTGACCATATTTAAGTAGATTGTTAAAAAAAAGTGTGGGGGGGGACACACCAAAAAAATGCTGGTTTAATTCCATTTAATTTGTGGACTGAATGAAGGAGTTACTGCTGTTAACTTTCTTCAAAAGATTCTACATATTATAGGTACTCTGATCTGCTAAAGGAGCCCACTTGCCAGCGTCTCCATCACACACAAATGGTAGGGATGCAGTGTTACCATAGAAATGGGACAGCACCACAGAAAAAGACATATGATCATGTGTGTATCTTGAATGAAGACACACATAACTATGCATGGGAAACCGGCATGCTGGGATTACTTCCTAAAACGGTGATGGGATTGCCTCTAAAATTGCTGTTCATGGTATCTGCAGTGTTTACAATGACTGACTCCAAAGCAGAGTACAAAGGGGAAACAAAAGAAACCTTTACTGAGACTCCATACAGAGAATACATATACGTAAGGTAGAAAAATGCAGTATATATAAACATAGCAAATGACTAGAGTAGAAAAAAAAAGAGACTAATTAAAAGAATAAGAAACTGAAGAAATTGAGAGAGTGAAGTGAAAGGGAATACAAGCAAGAACTGAAGGGAGAGTGGAGAATGAGAAACTTAACAGCAACAGAAAATGTAGAGAAAACAGACTGGAATGGGAAACAGAAAAATGAGAGGCAGTGCAGGGAAGTGAACAAAAAGAGGAAAGGCAGAGATGAGAATAACAAGGAGAAAATTCCTAGGAGAAAATGATGGAAAATCAGTTAGTGAGAAGAAAAACAGAAGAGGAAATGTCACTATTTAAGAGGAATTGTATCACTGGCTGACTTTTTGAAGAAGTTACATATCCCATACTTTGAAGGCATAAAACCCAGATGTATTTGTTTTTTTCAAAAATACTAATTACAAAGCAATGTATCTCACAGTGTCATTTTTTTTTCCAAAGTTCACTAATATTAAAAACAAAATAAGCAGAGTTTATAAAATTTAACTACACTTTTTATTTCTGGAAAAATATCATCCATATTTTATATAGTTACCCAGATCCCCCAATTCTATTCAGTTTGCTCATAGACGTGCCATCATTTAAAAAAAAAAACCCACAGAACAGAACATAGGCCTGAGAGTAAAACTCTAAACCCGTGTTCAGGTACTCGGTACCTTGCCAGCTTTTCAGACATCTGAAGGACCCTAATAGGAATTGACAGTAAGAACAGCATTTTTGAAACTGTTTATTTACATGTCTGAATAAAGGATATGGGGTCTCTGGGTTTTTTTGTTGGTTTTCTTCTTGAGTTCAGGTCTAAACCTTGCATGGACAGTTCTTAGTGAGGATAAAAAGGCACAGACAATTTTTACATAAGTAAGTGATATGCTAGCTTAGCTTTTTTGTTGTTATTAAACTTTAACCTCTTTATAATTTTTGTCTTAATATCATCTACTCTTACATTTTGGAAACTGATGTGATAATGATACCACTTTTTAACTTTTCTTTTAGAAGTTGCCTATAGTTTTTTTGGGAAAATAAAAGGTTACGATTATTTTACTATTTAATATGATGAGACTCTGAGGTTTTTTGTCACACTGGAGATTTTTTCAGTCCTTTTCAGACTTTTTTAACTTTTAAATGTGTGCCATGATGAAATACAGTATTATAAGTCTTTTCTAAAGAATTAAAATAATATGAAATTTTAAGTTGCATAAATTTACAAACATTTTAAAAAACAGTAACAAAAACAAAATTAGCAGTCAATTTATGTGGTTTTACTTAATCGAGCATACTTACTTAGAAAACTAAAAGATGTATAACATTAAATATCCATACCTGCCTGAATTAAAACAAAAAACAAACAAACCCCCCACTCTCATATTATTCCTTCAAAAAGATATTTCTGCTCCCTATAATGATTTATTTTTGTTTTGACATAACACAGTGTGGAAATTAAGTCTAGAATATAAGACAATGAAAAAAATCAGGATTAAAGTAGATATACCTGAGACCTGACAAATGATAAATTAGAAAGGGAACCAATCTGTTAACTTTTCCCATGTTACACTCAGGGACAAATCTCTGAAGACACTTCCACTGTTGTCAAAGTTTCATTAAGACACAGAATCCTTCCCAGGGTTCTTCAGGTGCCAGTTTGATGGATGTGCACTACACAATGTGTTTCTGGGCACTGAAGGGGGTTACAATACCTACTGTACAGCTGTCAGGTGTTTGTTAACTTGAGCACTTAAACAACAAAGGCCGTGTAAATACAGGCTAAAAATGCAGAGTAAACAAAGGCATAAAGCTGTGCAAGAAAAACAACACCTGGAGAAGTCCATAAGTCTGGAGAATTAAGGTTGCTGTAGGGAGAAATTAATTTTCTGTTTGCACCATGCTCCTAAGGCTTTCAAAACCAAAGTTTCAACAGTGACTTTTAAAAAATTTTATATAGTTTTCAGAAAAGTTAATTCATTTGCAGTCCAGTCTTAATACTCAAAACCATGAAATGACTGTTGTTCCATTTTATCTTGCTATAGTCTCATTATGAAAACAAAAATATATATAATAAAAAGGTGTTAAAACATCAAGCGTAAGTGACAAGTCATTTTACACAGTGTCAGGTATGGAAATAAATTGTCAGAAGAAGAATCAGCTTAAAAATACGTAAATCTTTTTGTAATGTTAATTATCTTACTAGTAACATAGCCTCTCTCAAATTCCCAAAGAGAATATAGTGATAATGAAGGTTTGACCTTCTGCTTGTATCACCAAATATGCAATAGCAATATTCCTTTTCTCCCATACCTATCACTTTAATGTCTGTAATTGAAAATACATTTGTTTATTTAAAGAATGTGGTTACAATATTAAAGGTTGAATGAAAAGCCTTATGGAAAGGCAGTGCATTGGTAATACAGTTGTCATTGCAATTCCCTGTGAATAAAATTCATTGCAATGCATAAATTAATTTGTAACCATCAAATCAATGACATCCCAATGAAATCATAAATATACCGGGCAGAATTAACAACTTCGGAGGACACAGCAGTTATGTTAGTAGCCTTGTTATTCAATTAACATGTCAGTGGACAGAAATGATGTGAATCTTTAAAAAGCCCTTAATGATCTTAAGTTTTACTACTAACAGCCTATAAGAATATGATTTACTCAAAGTTTACATTGGAATAATGGGTTATTTTAAGGAATTCAAATTCTGCCGAAAATGGCCTTTAAACTTCTGAACACCCATTGAATGTTTCAAAAATCTGCTTACAGAACGTACTTGTAAACCATGCAAAGAAAATATGTTTATTAGTACCACACGTGCAACTACGTTTAGTGCATTGATTTATTTACATGAAAGTGGTTAAAGCCTACACACTTGGATATAAATGTATACATTTCAGTTTTTGGGAAGGCAAACACAGACACTTTTGCTGAAAGATGAAACACTGATTTCCAGAGTATTTAGCTGAAATATTCTGCTGCAAGTTCAGACTCTTAAGAAAACAACAAAGAGGCTGAAAGGGACTTTCTCCTGTTTTAGGCAAGTACATCAAACAGTCCCGTCTGCAGTCCTGCAACAGGCTTAATATTGCAGCCAGTTAAATTCCCAGCACCTATTTTTTCCTGTCCCATTGCTCTGAGGGTTTGAAAGCTGCTTTTAATTTTAAGCATAAATTCATATATGCTGAGGTTATCTCTATTTGTCCTTTGACAAGTGTTTTATTTAGCTGAGAAGAATTTCCTCCTGCTTCATGCTTGTCTTTCATACATTCAAACATGGCTTTTATTTTGCTAGATCCTTTCATTGCCCCTATAAGCTAGGCTCCCACTTCCTCAATCATTCTGTTACGCTTTCACTTAATCTTCACGAACAGACGCAATAAGAATTGCACATGGTGCTGCAAGTGATATCTCTTCTGTCTCCTGTATGAAAGAGCAAGAATGCTCTATTTATGCTGGAAATAGCTCACTCAGTACAACTTCCATAATGTCAATCCTATCAGGGGAAACAACCTCCCTTTGCTGCCAGTGGCTTCAATTGAGAGATAGGGAGCTCTGATGAAGGTCTGAAAATGCTGGGCAAAACGATACCGGTGACCTCAGAAGGTTTTTGGGACAAACCCCTGAATCCTGTGCTGTTTTCTTCCTTGCCGCTTATTCTCTGTCTTCTGAAACTGTCGCAAGAAGCATTCATCTCATTCTCTTACATACGGGGGTTTTTTCTTATCACCCTGTACTTTGCTGTTGGTGCAGCTTGCCTGAGCTTGGAAAACATCTGTATGCTAATTCTATACTTCATTCATTCTATACATCTCATATCATGCTAATTCCTATGATTATATGTGACTTCCTATCACTTCTGCTCTCAAGAGATTCAAATTAAAATCAGTTTTCCAAAAGTTAACTAAATATTGTGTTTGCCTTATTTCCTTATTTCTTATTTATTTCTGCACTCTGATGCCACTCCAAGTCTTTCTACATTAGTACAAAACTAACAAATTTGATGGCACTTTCGTGTATATTTTATTATCTTCTAGTCTGAAGTAATTTTTGGAACATCTGCTCGTCTTGCAAGCTTTCTGTTTTCACAAAAGAGAAGATGATGTTACCCACAAGAACTCTGTTCATAAAGAATTACACTTAGAAATGTTTTTCTCCAAACATTTCCCTTGCCTTGTGGATGTAGACACTTAAAAATTCTGAGCTCAACGCATTGCACCACGAAAATCATATGAAGTAATATAAAATGTAATGAGCAAAAGAATCCATGTTTTCCACCATTTATGTATATGTCTGTACATAGATGTATAAATACTTGGAATACTTGACTCTGCAATTTTAGTTCAGAAGCTTTTAGATGTGCTATTTCTTCACAGTGATAAAGGCTAAGGAAGACTTCTGCTTAGCAAGCTGTAATTATTTTATAATGTTGATTTAAATCTTGAGAGATCAGCAAGGGATATATTTTTAACTGCCTATGAGATTCATATTGTTATCACGCTAGTTACTTAAATTCAACTTAAAAGTAAAACCTAAAGAGTACATAGCTGTTAGAATCCACAATAATCATTCACTAGAAAAATATTTATTGGGAGGACTCATATTTTCTCCGAAGAATTCAACATGCAACACTTGTATTTGTGACTGAGCTTCTGTAAGACAGTAAGATGCTTCCTGGAGTGGGGGTGGCGGGGGGAAATCTCATTAGTCACTGCAAAGCAGGTGTTGTTTAGCCACTGGCTTCCAAAAATCCATCCTCCCAAGTATGCTGAGTGCTGGCTGGATATTGTGTTTGAGTTGACAGGTCTCTTCCTGGCACTGGAGGGATGGGGACCGGGAACGCTCTCATTCCTCCAGCCTCAGTTGCCCCTGTTTGCTGGAACAACTTGGAAATTAGAAATGGGGTAGGGGAACTCTAGGGTAAATAAAAATTTCCACTTCCTGAGCAATTAGTCTCATAACTATGAAATTACATGAAGACTACTTTACAGGTATAAAATATGTATGTTTATAATCACAACCACCACATTTTCTTAACAGTGGTCTCATTTTAAAAGGAAATGTGATACATGGTTATAGCTGTGGATACCAAATGGAGAGGGCTGGGATCAGTCTTGGCTCAGGTGCCCAGGAGAGAGGGTAAAGTACTTTGCAATTTTTTTCAATTATTTTTTCTATCTTTCTCAGCTTATGGGGATGGCAGAGCTAGGCCTTATGAGCAAAATAGCAGCTCTGCCCATGAATAGTAACTCTGGCCAAGGATTTACTTTCTCTAGGATCCTGTGTCCAGCAGTGAGCAGCAGACGTTTCTGAAGGTGCCATCTGACTGTGGTGCCCAAGACATGTAGATAGACCTACCCATCATGAATCTGTCTAGGCTACACTGCTTAGTCGCTTAATCCTCAACTTCAGGTACTGTTAAGCCTATGTACCTAAACCGTAGATGCTGCAGCACTCAGCCAGTAGATGCCTGAATCTTTAATTGCCTAGCTCTGGGATGTAAGTGTTGGGGTATATTTTACCCTTAACAAGTATTCACACACAAAAATGATCTATGCTTCATGAAACAGTCTCTTCCTCATAAAAGAAAAAAGCTGCAGGGCAAAAAATGTTCTACTTCTTTGCGATCTTACAAAGTGTGATTTTCTGCAGGTGATAATTTTTGGCAGAGCTGTAGCCACTGCATACCCTGCAGAAATACCTCCCTAGCGAAAGCTCATGCTTTTTACTGTGTGAATCAATCTCTGTTTTGCCTTCTTTATCCTCTACTGTAAATATATGCTTAAATGTGCTTTATTCATGACTCTAATATTCCCCAACATTATGATCTTTGGAGAGCCTCATTAGATGGCAGAAAAAAGGTTGCCATACATCCCATCATACTTTAAAGGAGACTTAAATTTCCTTTGTAATTTTCCCTGAGAGAAGGATGGTTAACAACACTGGTATGGAAATTATGCCTATCTATTTTTCATAATGATTAGTCACCACAAAGCATTGTTTATAGGCTGAACCGTAACTGGCCTTTCCCTTCTCTATTCCCATTTCAACATAAATGTAAGCATAATGGTTCTGATTGCTAAAACATCTGTGGTGTTTGTCCATGCCTCTCCTGCTCTTTATTTTCGAGCCTTTATACATTTACTGTAAAATAATAAAATTAAATGTAGTAAACTCTGCTTTGAAACACCATTCTCACAGCATTCTGAATAAATAATCTCAATCACATGCAGCCTTTTACAATTCAGTAAGAGATGAAAAGCAATAAAACTGTTAAGAAAGCTAGGAACTCTAAGAACATTTTGTTCTATTACAGTCCATCATGGTGGTATTTTGCACATTGATGTTACTGAGTTTTAAAGGAGTGACATTTTTATCCGGGCAGTAAGGCTCAGTCAATTTATGCCAGCAGATTTTTCTGCCTTCTTAAACAGGGACGAAGGTTTGAATTTAAGCCCTGACTCAAGTACGTCAAACATAACACACTGCAGATTGAGTCTGCTGCAGGGAATTAGAAGATCTAAATTGTGATAAAATGGGATCAATTTTCACTGGTTATAAAGAAGAAAAGTTACTTTCTGAAACAAAAATGGGAAGAAAAAAAAAAAAGAGAGAGAGAGAGAGAGAAGAAATCACCCTGAGAATTACTTTCTTTCTGAAACCATCATTGGAGTTGGATAAAGGCTAGCATCTCTATCCAAAGAATAGTCCATGACAGTTTTCAGTTTCACAGACACTTTTTCTTCATGTTCTACAACACTATGTATGGAAATCAAAGAAGAAAATAAAAAGAATGAGATAAAAATATTGTACAGCTGCATATGTCATGGGGAAACTATTTAGAAAAACATGGTAAATTGCTCTGAAATTTTAGAATCACTTCTTCGGGATACGAACAATTGTATTTTGGAGGACTTTTTAATAAGACATTAGCTAGTAACAGTGGATTTGAAAGAGGATGGCAACATGACACTCCTTTTGTTTTCCTGTAGGTGACCCCTTCCCCAAGACTGATTCTCAGCCTCTGTAAAATAGTCAATTTGCTTAAAACACATTACAAGTGATAGCATAAGGAACCCTGTATATGGGAGTGACTAAGCAGAGAATCCAATTGAAATGCTAGATTATTTTTAGAATATTTTTATGCAAAACAAGAAAGTCAGGAAATTAGTGATAGAAAGCTGAATGCTTTGATTTGCCTCAATTTTTATCTGAGACCAAACACCCCTTTAAATATGTATTTACTCAGTTATTGTTTTAACTTTGGAAAATATTAAATGAAATATTTCCTGGAATAATATGTGTACTTTGGAAATGGAAATAGAAAGCTAAATGGACTTTTTCTGTCTTTACACTGTTGGAGCTGATGACAGTTGCACACATTTAGCAGACAAAGATTAAGGGAAGAGGAGAATTTCTTTTACATATAAATAAATAAATAAATATAGGAATTTGTAAATACATAAATAAGCAATAGATTTATAACCAAATATGAAAAGATATAGAAATTTCTCATTGTAAGGCTTAGACCTATTCTCGCATCTCTGTAATATCATCGCTGTCATAAAGTTTGCTCTCAAACTATTGAGTGTTTGAGGGCAAACACACAGTAACGTTCATAGGGAAAATAGATAGACTTCTAGGTCCTTTTATATACATCTATATATACACAAATATCTACAAATGTGTTTATAAATAGAGACACATACACATATGGCATTCAATGTCCTGTTAAAAACAAGGATGGTTTAAGTATTATCTCTGGAATAGCTTCGTAACAGGCCTGATCTCACTGTCTCAGGCGTGACACCTGACTTGCACGGTGACCGGAGAAAGTGCCAGCCACTCAGTACTGGAACGCTAGTCCAAGTGTCACTTTGCAAGGGCCTGCTGTAGCCCGTAAGAACTTGTTTCTGATGTTTTTCCTTTATTATTAGTTGTAAAGCTACGACATGTATCATAGCAATATGATAAATATTAATACTAAAATGTCTGATAATTATATAAACCCATTCACAAATAAACTAGTAATAACAAATAAAATATAAATAAAATAAAATAAAAATAAAATACAATACAATAAATAACAAAGTAAAAATACTAATAGTAGTATTCATAACTATTTAAAAAAGCTGATCTGGAAAAGATTTCTTAAACGTATGTTTTGGAGCTAGAAGAGAAAATCTAGTGATTGTATAATAGAAAAGTATAATCTAAGAAATTGTAAATTCTTGTTTACAGAAAAAATATGGTGACTCCTTGCAATTTAATTATGAAGAACCTTAAAAAATATTCTAAAAACATCTAAAATTAAGGTGTAAATGTTCAATAGATAAGAGAAGTGACCGTTAAAAGAATGCTAGTATATGAACTGCAGGAAGCTACAGTAGGTGTCTGAAGCAGTTGATGATTTTCAAAAGAACAAAGAGAATGTGAGGGGCTGTTAATAAGTCTTTCAAGAGAGCTGGACTTGAGCCACATAGTGCTTGGTCTGCAAATACTATGTTTAAAAATCAATCCTTTGCTTCACAGGAAGCCAATGCACTTTTGTCAAAATTAGGGCAACATGAACATCTGTCCTGGAGCCAGTTAACCATCTCACTGCTTGTACTTTTCTGTTTTTAGCTTTCCTCTTATAAGAGGAAGAGGTTAAAATTATAAACATCCACAGAAACCCAAAGGTTAATATATTTACAGCGGTGTGTCTGTATGAACATACTTTCGGGTCAGTGACAGAAAATTCAGGCAATCATCAGTGCAAGGTAGAACTTGAGGACACGGGGTCTCAAAGCAGAAACTGAAGCCTGAACAAAGTTAGAAACAATCAAAAATGCTGAGGATAAATGAGAAAAGAGCAACATGGGATGCTATATCACATCTTCAAGTAACCTTTCAAATTATTTCAAATATGCTTTTAGGAAGCACTAACCACAAGATGTTGATAGCATTTAACTTGCAATCTCTGCTTTCAGTTGAATTTTCTTCCAAACACAGGTTTTGAGAGAAAATGTTTTGTTGTTCTTTTTTTCTAGACATAGAGATATTAATGGGGGGGGG
>VYXH01011016.1:215912-230972 GCA_013397275.1 Burhinus bistriatus | reverse complement strand
GGGGGAGTAAATGCCTTCCTACCAGGATTATTTTTTACTTTCAATATTTTCCTATACAGAGTCATTATTATCCAAAGGATTAAATGTCCACTGCTACAACCATTGTTCAACTGATGACCCTTCTCTTTCCAGAGGAACTCATGTGTGGATACAGGTGACTTGTATAAGGGAGCATGATCAGGTTCAGCTCTGCCTCCTAAATTCTGCCCTGGAGACCACCTGCCCAAATACTGACTGTCATTCCCTCCAACGGCATTGCTGTTTCCTTCCCTGGGGCAAGATTTTGCCCTAGCTATTTACAGAACCATTTTGATGCCACGTAAAAAAAAATAATCTGATTACAGTGTCATTTAAGAGAGAGAGAGAAATGCAAGTGAAGTATTCCTACAGCAAAGCTGTCACACTCGGGACTGAAACAGGCTGGAAGGCTGCTCCCTGAACCTCACCCTGTAAACAGATCTCAAAACCCTGCAGCAAGCTGCAGATTGAATACCTCAGCCTCAGTGGAGCAGACCCATCATGAATACTGTGTAACACACTAGACATCCAGAGGGAAGAGATGAGATGCTTCATCTACAAAACCACATCAAATTCTTACGCAGCCCTGCCTGGCACAAACTCAAGTTTGCGATAGGCACTGCCACATCTGCCAAAGGCGTGCTTAGCTCCCATTGCCTCAGCCTTTGTAAACCACAACCGCTTACATGCCTGGAACTGCATCTGTTAGGAACCTTTCAATGCAGTACTAGGTGGCAGGTTTCATCTTGGGTTAGAAAAAATAATATTTCAAGCTCTTAAGAGAAAATAACCACACCTTGAGAATAAAATCCTTTTGTGGGGAAAAAAAAAAAGCCAACAAACCAACAACCTGGAAAAAAAGAGCCCTAACAGAAGAAATATAGCTACTGGTTGACTTGGCTGCCCCTTGAAGCTAAGAATAGCTAGATAAAAGAACTTCATGGACATGCAAGCTCAAGGTCAATGTAATGATCACTTTCAATTTCATTTCCTGTTTATTGCTATTAAGTAGTTGGATTCTTGTTCGTTTTCCAAGAACATGAAGACAATAATGAAACTGAATGTGGATTTTGGTAGTTTGCACAACCCATTCCTCCTACTAGAGGGACTGAATTGCAAACGGAGCACTGAAAACCATCAAGATCCATTTCCTCCCATAAGGACCTGGTAAGGAAACCTTTACAGTACACTGATCATAGGTCTTTCTCACCTGGAAATCAGCTTCTGCTCTCTTTCCTGTACACCAGCTCTTCTTGAGTAATAAACAAAGCCAAAGAAACGAGGAAGATGAAAATACAGATCCCTTGACTGCTTTAACACAATTGTGCTGTCTTACAGTAAGGCACAATATTTCTATTTCTACCATGGGTGGTAGCTCATTAATCATTTTAGAGTAACCTTTGTAAGTTAAAATTTGTTGTTGTATCACACCTTGTGGGAGAGTCACAGAACTCTATAACTTGGTGCATTAAAGGTCAATAATAAATGATACTAATTTTTCCCCTACACTTCACACAACTAAAAGGCACTTTAATAAGTAGAGAAGGCAGTAAACAAGACTGAAAGGAATGTGATTATGACAACTTGTCATGGAATATTAAATAATGTAACATTGATATAATTAAGGATCAGAGATAGAGATACATCAAAATAACTTATGCTAATTATTTCATTTGAGAGTTAAGAAATATTGCATATGTATCTAGACCCATATTTGTGTCCTTATTTACATATTTATAGCATTTTAACTATACTAGGACAATGGCTATTTCCATTTTGCTCCTTACAGAGCCTCCCTGCAGTGCTAATCAAATCCTGACATCTGACGCTAACACTAAGAGTTTTAAGGTAATTAAGCACTTTAACCTAATGAACTTGCATTTTAATCCACCGTATTTGTTTAGGGAAAACCCAGGAGACTAATAATAAGATATGGAGCTTTACACACATTTATACTGAATTTCAGATTAAGCCCAGGTCAGGAGCAAGGCAGATCTGAAACTTCATCTTGCAGTCATAGCACAGCGAAGTGATGGCAGAGTACGTTACACAACATTCAATTTTCCTGGCTCTAATAAAATGCATTAGTTGTTTCAATACATTCCTTGCGTATAGCTCCCCAAACTAAAAACTCCACTGCAATTGACTTTAATTGATGCTCTCAGCAGGCCAAATATTGAATGGAAATGGAGCCTGTGTAAGAATTTTATGATGGTGGCTGTGCCAGAAAAAGGGTAAGGCGTGCAGTTGAAACAGTAAAGGGAAGCTTGCAACTGCCATTGCTGCGTCTTTGGATATCTGCCCCAATGCCTGTTTCATCAGCACTGCATTCCTTTACACAAAACGATATTGCCAAGAGCTAGAGGCAGGCCTCTGGCATGCTCAAATCCCTGCTGGTGGGCAGAGTTATCAGGTAAAGAGCTCCGCAGGGAAATGCATTATCCGCCTATTCACAGCAAGCCTCACTGGCAAAAGGGGATATAAGCTGGCTATGTTTCCTCAGCTTCATGAAAGTTTACCTCTCCAAGATGAAAAACAGTTCCAGGAAAGAGATTATTGCTTTGCCATCCATGCCTAGCTCTTGGGTTTCTTTCTTTCTTTCT
Organism: Burhinus bistriatus; assembly: GCA_013397275.1. Classification (NCBI taxonomy): domain Eukaryota; kingdom Metazoa; phylum Chordata; class Aves; order Charadriiformes; family Burhinidae; genus Burhinus; species Burhinus bistriatus. Next base: position 228,351 of record VYXH01011016.1, on the reverse strand, counting down.
TTCTTTTCTTTCTTTCTTTTCTTTCTTTCTTTCTTTCTTTCTTTCTTTCTTTCTTTCTTTCTTTCTTTCTTTCTTTCTTTCTCTCTTTCTCTCTTTCTCTCTTTCTCTCTTTCTCTTTCTTTCTTTCTTTCTTTCTCTCTTTCTCTCTTTCTCTCTTTCTCTCTTTCTTTCTCTCTTTCTCTCTTTTCCCCCCTTATCCCACAAAAAAGTTTTAAGAATTCCTACATTCATCTGTTCTACTGAAGCAAACCAAGACTAGTGAAAAGGAATATAAGAGACTTTCTGCTTTCCCAAACAATTACTGCTGTGTATATGATTCAGAGAGAGGAGTTAAACCTTAATCTTATACCTCACAGAGGCATCTGCTAGCCAACAGGATTTGATTATTTCCAGGACAAACACTTTGGAAATGTCCTCTTTGGAGCTTTTTTTTTTTTTTCTTCTTTTTTCTTTTTCTCATAAGAGCACATTTTTCCTCATCATGACTCTGTATCCCCGTAACACAGCAACACGTAAGAGACTAAGGCTGAAGTCACTGTGGCTGCAGGGTGGGATGATTTGTGTGGCACAGACCGAGACATCTACATTGCTGAACACCCAACAGCCTGACAGCTGGAGCACCCCTGGGCTACAGAAAACTGGTTTAAGTTACTGTTCTCCTTCAGCACGTGCCTTTTGGCAGATGACGTACCACTGATAACATGGAAACAAAGACACCAAGTTATGATGCATAGAAATACAGCTTCTAAGCATTCAAAAATAAGGAGCTGTTCTCCTTCCCTGAGCATCACAGCACTTCTCATGTTACCTCTCCTGCTTTTCTGGTTTCTTCTTTTAAGGTTATGTTTTCAAAACTTTCACCACCAAATGGAAGATTTGGGAATTTCGGTGCTGTCGAGCAATTTCTTGATTTTCCTTGATAGATTTAAAAAAAACCCCACCCTGATAGATTTAAAAAAAAACCCACCCAAATGTTGTAGAGCCTGTAAAGAAAATAGTGACACAAATGTGAACTGGCAACACTGAATGGAGAGTTTCTCCTCCAGCAGCACACTACATGGTCAAAGATGGGAGGCAGTAGGAAGTAGAAGCGATCTGACCAGTAGGTGAGCGGGCAGTAAGCACTGGGGAACACCCAAATCATCAGTGATGTGGCTCTGCTTGCATTCAAACCCAATAAACTGATGATACACTACGGTTTTCTCATTCATTTGCTGTCATGCATTTTCATTTGTTAATTTTGGAAGGAAAACTTTGTGATACTAGCAATGGCTTCAGTGCAATAACAGTCAAAAGAATCTTTTTCATCCTGTTTTGATAGATGATAGAAAATAAACAAAATATAATGAATCTTTAAGGTAGTTCATTGTATTAGTATTAAGTTTCTTTGCAGTTCTGAGATGAGACTCATATATTTTCCTCTTCATTTTCCAGTGTTCTTTGTTGTTCTAAAAAATGAATACACACTATACCACTTCCATATATTTGTGCTCAATATATGAGAACAGTTTGGTTTGTTTCTTTAAGTCGGTCTTACACAGCTAAGCCTGGGTACAAGTCTGCTGCTAAACACTCCCTTAGGTTTTGAGAATAATGAGCAGAAAGATCCACAAAATTAGTCACAAAAGTAACCACAACACTGGCAAACTGACCGCAGAAAATTAAATATTTGTACCTATAACTTAATAAGCCACTGTTAATTGGTTTTCTTATTGTTTAATGCGATCACTGAGGTTTTGGTAGAAGAATTGTAGCCTACTGAGATCACTACAAAGAGCCAAAGGCTTCTGATAAGAGCACTTATGTGGATTATCCATTTATACTATAGCTCAAATAGGTTATCTAGTAGAAATATAATCAAAGAGCCCTCCAGCCTGAGTTTCTTGCAGATTTAGCTAAGCTGATCCTTTTCCCACTTTTAACTCCTGTTTTTTCTGATGTAATCTTAGCATTCTGGTCTCTGGATTGCCACCCACCACCACCACTGTCACTAGGTAGCAAGGCTAACCTAAGCATGCAATCTGACGTGCATGTGAAAAACTGATTTTAAGAATCACACACCAATAAATGCACCCATAAATCATGCATTAATTTTAGAAAAAAATGAAATTACAATTTCCTTGATCATATACTGAAGCTTCTACAACATATTTTTCCTGATGTTTCTTATTACAAATACAAGACGATTTCAAGATAAATATGAAAAATTGCATCCAATTTAATTTATGAAAACAAATACATGTTATAGATAAAGTGATTGTGTTACTGACATCTGGTATTTATATATATGTGTGTATGCACACACACATATATATACTTTTTTAGGAGTTTTAAAATTGTAAAAATTGTAAGTTTTAAAATATATTTCATTATGTCATCTCTAGTCAAAATATACAGATTAAAGGTTTTTTTCAGAAAATTTTGTAACACTTCCTTTTTTTGACAAATCATTTTACTAATGAAACTATGCTATTGTATATTGAATTTTACATTAAACATTGAATTAAGAAAAGTCAGTGGTATACATGATCAGAATAGTACTCGCTAATTTCTGACATACTGTAGAGAAGGTAACATTTAAAATGGAGAGTAAAGTATTTAATTAACTTCTTATAGATTAATAATGTGGCAAACAGTTGTTTGTTTCTATTTGATGGTGATCCCATGAAACCATTAGAGGTCCATCTCCAGCTATTAGTCACAATTCAGTGGCAACAGAGCTCAAAAAAAGCTGAATGCAACACATCCTTGTGTCATGCTGCACTGAAGAACTGATGAAATATTAATCACTCAGGCTCCACATGCAAAATGTAACAGAAAAGAAAGTCAGAATAAGAAAAAAAAGCACAGCAGGGGTGCTGTATATTAACATCAACAAGCCACTTTGAAAGGCTAAAGCAAAATGCAGCAACCCTAGCCCCACATGTTCGTAATTTTAAAACTCTTGTCATAGCTAAGTAATAGCATGGCCACAGCAGGATACACCAAAATTAAAGGTAAAAGCTCTCCTAAGGGTTGAAAAGAAGATGTAATAGTGCCAAAATGGTCACTGAAAAAACCATTTAACTTTTTTTTTTTTTTTTTTAAGATTGAGAGAGAGAGAGCTCAAAGCAGAAGAACTAGATTCATTACAAAGATTCATTCACTGTTATTATTTTTTCCTATGTGACTCCTGAAAGCATATGACTATTATCTGATGTTGCAGAAATTTGCTATGAAGTAGAGATTTGGTCACTCATATGTATGCTGACTCTTACTAACACAGAAACGAGAAGCGTTCTGCAAGTGACACTGGTCTCCCCAGCTCAAGGGCTAATTTGAACAAAATACTTCAGGAGTCTATGATGACTCACTTTAAAAAGAAAAAAAGGAACACAGTGTTTGTGAAATTGTTTGTGTACAACAGAAATTTTGCATCTTTAAGTTTCCTAATGCTTCAAAAATTTTCTCTTGTAGCAAACAAAAATAAGGAATAAAATATTAATTTGTACCTTGGCTCTCTCCTCCAAATGTGCTTCTGACACAAAATATTTCAAGATCACGTTAACACCAGTCTCACTTTGATTTGATTGATTATGTAGTCCATCTATTACACTATCTCGGATTTTCTGTAGCCTTGAACGTCAGGAAAAACCTTCAAAATATCTTTAGGAAGTACCCCTCGTTTCATTAGCTTAGCAGTTTTGTTAAATACCACACAACTAATGCATTAGATAATGAGTTTGTATCATATTATAGGTTTTTCTTCAAATACCAGCCTTTTTGACTCCTCAGTAGTAAGCATACGGTAAGTATTGCCCCATTGAGGTCATCAACTTACTCCTTGTGACTGTCACAGTTTAGTCCACAGGCCTATTTCTCATATGGTCTGACTAACATATTCAAATGAGATGTATGTCGTTGTTCTCAAATTGTACTTAGATCCTAAAATAACTTATGCACCTAAAAGATTTCAGCCTTTCAACATTATCAGGATTTCCAGTAAACAATATTACCCATCACCTGTGAATTTGCCCTCTAACAAAGATCTACAGCAGGTTTTTCTAGATGTGATCATCAACTGGTGAATTAGATGAACCAGTGTGTTTTTCCAGCTACAAAGTTATACAGGAGAATATTCAGACATTACTCCCTCTCTTAAATACTGATCTGTTATACAAAACTCCATTAACTGAGAGTTTCATAACCACACATTGTTATAACATGGTCATCAGTTCTCATCTCTATATCTCTACATAAAGAAGCAATAAATAGAAACAATTTCGGTCTAGGGTTATTGCTGGTGCTTATTGCTGCTCAGAAGATCTTTACTTATGAAATTCCAGCTACAGTAGTCAAGCTGGAAGTCAAGTGCTATGAACAGTGGCACTTGCACAGCCACCGTTTCACACAAAACACAGATTTTGAATTCACCTTGCAGTATCTAAATTTTTTTACCAGGCTAGAGATCACTGCTACCCACTGCTAATGAAATTTAGAGTGTACAAAGACTATCGTTAATGTGAAGGAGGAAAAAAACCAAACATGGGTAGCACCTGTGTCTTTGTTAAATTATGCATTGGTTTAACCAAAATCTGGAAGGAAAAAAAGTCAGCCTGGGTTAAGTTTCAATTTCATGTGAGATTTATTTGAACAGATGGATGTTGACTTTACTAAGATACGGACCAGGCACTTATGCCTACAACAAAATTCATTATAGGAGGAGGAAAGGAGAGAGTTTTCTTGAATAGATATATATTATTTTTCTTTTTACTGTCAATCTAAACTGCGGAATTTCATTTTCTTTCTTCTTATTATGATTTTTTTATCAGACAGGACTTTCAAATGTGCATGAAATAGAAAGAAACAAGACAGTTAAATGATATAATTTCATATTTTTTCCATTGTGTGACTTCATATTGGTTGCTAGAGTGTAATATAGTAAGGGTGAGAGTAAAGGGGCACCATAGGTGGACAAGTAATATTTGAAGAGCATCTTGGAGTGTCTAGTTAAACTGCAGACAACAGTGAAATTCTTCTTTTTCTCTGATACCAGGCTCAATCTTCCTGTTTTGTAACAGCTGATTATGAAGCCTTGCTGCGTCTCGTACTGGATTGATTTTTGTGCCAAATACATGAATGAAACAGGAGCTTTCAAAAGAGGGAAAGGATATCAGCTAGAGATCAGCAAAAAATCATTACAATCCCCTTTTTCTCTAAATTGAAACTCTTCTACAAACAGCACACCAAAGGCCCCTGCCATTTGACCTCCACCCTATCTGTCAATACTAAAACATTTAGATATTAAGCTAAAGCCTGGAGATTTTGCAGGCTTCTTGAGTCCCAGTAGATGCAATATTTCACACACCCTAATGAAAGGCCCAGACTTCTTTTAGACCTGACAGCATGGGCCCACATGACTTGCGTGGGCTCGTCTCGGCGTGCCTGGGGCATGGTGGCAGCCGCCCCAGCGCCAGGCTGGCACGGTATCTGTTCCTGGCAGTAAAGGACTCGGGACGCTGATGTCCTGCTGAAACCCCTTGTCCCCTCTCCTGCTGAACCTTTGGGGCCAGGAGGAGAGTGCAAGGGTGATCATAGTACCAGAGGAAAAGGGGGTGGGTATTAGCAAGTTTTTGCATAAAAATTTAAATTGTGTTATCAAAGAGGTTCTTCTGAATTAGTTAGATGATTTGGTTGCAGGCATTAGTACCATTGCAACTGGACTGAAAGTAACTGTTTGGGGTTTTTTGATGAAGATGTTAAGATTTTAATTAGACTTATAATAAATTCTTCTCTCCACATATAAAGTGTGTTCTCTTTTGCCATAGCAAGGTTGTCAATTTAACTTACTTTCCCACTTTTCAGTTTTACACGGTAGGGCTATTTACCATCATTTACTATCATACCGCTCTGTTCCTTTTACATGCTTTTACAATGATGTGACTTTTTCCAAGTTCTTTGGTCTTGATTTTTTTGTGCAGACTTCTCCGCAGTGAGTCTGAGCGCTCTGAAATTGAGCAGATTTAGTGAAATCAAAGATCGGCTGTTTTCCTTTGGCAAAGATTTTAGATTTTTTTTGTGCCAACTTTGTGATAAAATTACAACAGTAACTTCCAAAGTAAAGTTTATGCTTATAACTCAATATTACCCATGCTCTTCTCTTTTTCTTAATATACACTAAATTAATCCATTGTGGTCCTCGTTAAAATTACATACATATCTAAGAACACCTGCAAAGAAATTACCCTTCTTATAAAGAATTCCATGAACAGAAAATAGTACCTAAATCTTATAGGAGCTTCTTTATGCACTGGTTCACACTTACATTTAAGTGTAAGTTTATTACATATGCTGTACATACAATATTGTATTTAATAATGGTTATGAATCTAAGTAGTTGTTTACCAGTTTAATAAACATCATGTGTTCATATGATTGATTTCTAAGTACCAATCTTCTGACAAAGACTGCAAAATAATAAACACAACACCGAAAAATCTCTTGATTTTTAGAGCATGGAGTCCTCTCCATCAGGAATATGGGGAATTTCACAAACAATAGTTTTAGATTAATCAAGGTTATATGGCTGGTAGTGCTGTGCAATGGTGCAATTAACCAGTAAGACAGATAACAGATATATTACTATGAGATAACAAATGCCTCACAGGTACTGGCAAATTCTGAAGCCTGCAATAAAAAAAAAGAATGTATCATCATTGCTACATTTTATAAAATCAAGGTTATGTTAAGAAAAACAGAGCACAAAACTTTTTACTTAAGGCAAATACTTAGTGTTTTCCATTGGAATAGTACTGAAAATTAAACAAGTAATACTTTCACTAACACAGCCAAAATGAGAAATCAAATTAAGAGTATGCAAAGTGTTTTGTTCATTTTAACTTAAAAAAGCTATCATATCTTTGGTTTTGTTTAATACCTATTTGTTAAAATATACATTTAAACACTCAGAGTGGAGTAGGTCACTGTACTTAAGAGTAACTAAGGCACCATCTTTTAGTGGTGAATTGTCACAGTGGGTTATTGTAAGTAATATTTCTGAAGTCAATATGTTTGTTTTCATTTGATTTCTCCCCAAGCGAAGAATTAAATATGTCCTCAGTTTCAGTTACTATCTAAAATTGGACATTTGGTAGATTAAGTAAATTTTATTATATCACCAAATAGGTTCATCTTGAAAAAACGCTAATTATTTTGTAACACCTAAAAGCTTTTAGTACAGAAGACATATGTAGTAACTGCATCTCGAAACAAGCATACACATGTTGCAGCTCAGGTTTTGTGGTCTTACCTGGGAGTCTCAGGAAATTTTCACCACAGTAAATAGGATTATATATCAATGGAAACACAGTAATCATGATTACCATATTATCTATTCACTCATTCCAGCTCCACACATAGAGAATACCTTCACTAGTCTCTTTGCACAAGGACCGGTAAATAAATCTAAGAAGGGGCTAGTTAGGAAATGGTAGTCTGGACATCCCCAGATACTAATCATGTGAAAATCCATACACAGTTGACAGGTATTGCACTGATACAGCTTACCTCCTTTGAGCTGGGCCCCCGTGTGCATTTTCTACTGCCTTCCTTTGTTATTGTGGCACTTCAGATACTAAAAGGACCATGATTGGTGCTGCTTTATATTGCTTTCATGTATGTATTTATTAAAATGCGTAAACGAAATGTTACTGCTAATAACTCGTAATTTATGTAAGAAGTGCCCAGTGATGAGTGCTTTCTAGGTGCTGAGGTAGTGACTTACCTTGAAAAGGTTCCAGCATGGGAGCTCCTTAGAAGACTTGGTATGATAACCCATGGCTCATCTCACATTGTATTAGAGTCAAGAGGAACTGAAAATACAATCCCAAGTTTATATTAGATGAAAAAAAAGCTGCCTCTAAAATAAGAGCCTCAGTTTTCCCTTGTGTTCTCCTTTTCACCTCAGCTATTCATCCCCATCTTCTTCAATAAAGTCTTGGCACTTAAACAAGAGATTGGCCTGGACAAAACCTTTTTTTTTTTTTATTTTAATAAGTCATTAGTTCTTTGCTGCAATTCATTACGCATAAACAAAACCAGCAGAAATGCGTAGTTGCCTTCAATTATACCACATGCTTTGGCTACCAAAAAGCAGTGATGGAACTGCAGTCTCAGCCGCCTTTGGGAACAGATTTCTGTCAGGCTCTGTGGTGGAGGGAGTGATGGCAAAACAATCTATCGGCCACATCAAGGTTGAATGAGTAGAAAACAAACTCATTTGCCTCTTTGAACTCCTGTCTACAGAACAAAGAGAGTGCTACCTTGTTCCTTTTTTGTTCTTTTTTTTTTTTTTTTAGGTAATTTGCATTTTTTCCAGAATCAAAGCAAGTTTTTCCTCTCATGTCACAATACAAAAAGGCTGATCATCTTGAGACAATATATGTGTGAGACGGAATATATAGTTCACAAAGTGTTATTTTAATAATTCATTCGTGGGTGCTCAAAGGGAAACCATGCTTTAAAAGTTCCTTTTCCTGCACAGTTGTCAGTATAAAACAGTTAACATTACAAAGGAAGAACAGCAACTATTGGGTGGGCTCTCCCGAGTACTGAAGCCAAACCTTTGTCTTGTTTATATCAGAAATTTACCTCGCGTCCACCAAGCCAGAACCAGATGAATAACAGCACATTTGCAAACAGACCCAAGTGGCTGGTGTGTCTCCAGTGTCAAATCACAGGTTGGAGGTTGCACCTGCAGCCAGGAACTGCTGGTAGGGTCTGTGCCATCAGATGCCAAACAAGAGCCATACCCCTTTCTCATTCCGGAGGCAATGCACCAGGGCAGCTTGAGGGCACCTCAGGACCTCTTGGCTCAACAGCAACTCCCTGATAAAAGTACAAAAAGGGCAGAGACCAGCCCACATGGACGCTGGGCCAGCTGGTGCTGCTGGTGCTGGAGTTTGGAGCCCCTCCCGAGATTTTCTGGTTAGAAGTGTTAACGGCAGTTTATGACCCACAGTCTTCCTCATGACTGCTGCTGCTGACGTGATATAAGTGCTATAAAACCTGCTCCTCATGGGGCAGCAAAAGAGGAATGCAACGAAACAAAAGAGACTTTCGATGCTTGTTTCCTAGGTAGACAGACCATTGTTGACCATATTTGGGACATATTTAGCAGAAGGCAAACGGAGGAAAAAAGGAGAAACAGCTGTAGCTTTTATTGCAGCAGTTCACAGTCCTGCTGAATGTGGTAAATAAGGAATTTTAAAAGAAAGACTAATAAGCGGAAAGGCTGGTGACATAAAAAAGAACAGTTTATCAGCACAGTTTCCTCTTTTGAGTTGTGGCTCTATCTTGACAATAACAAGAAATTGTAAAATAAAATAAAAATTGTAGTCTAGAACATGTGAGATCACATTCAAAAACATTTATAGAGAAATGTTTATTTTTTAAACATATAGGTCTTAGGTTACTGAACAAAAAATAAAATGGCAACATACAAAATTAGCAGATAAGGTATAAAAATGACTGCTTCAGTGAATGGCCCTCTAGAAAATAGTGTGTAGCAGTGACTAAGAAGTAGTTTTCCATACCAGTACTTTACAGGTCATCAGAGAGCTCTATTATTATCAGTTATAAAAAAAATAAAATCTAATCTTTTTATGTTATGATACATTCACATAAACTTACCGGTCAATTTTTTATTTCCTATAAAAGTCCTGCCTTTTCTTATGAATATCTTTGATTCCTGGGACCACTTAAATGACAATCAGAAATATAAATGCTAGCGACAGAAGGAAATGAATCTAAGTGGCAATGTATGCAAAAAACCCAACCAGACAAAAAACAAGCCACAACCCAAAACCATGACATCAAATTAAATGAGCATGTGCAAAAGCAGAGAAACAAACAGCAGACAAAAAAATTAATTTGGGACCCAGGCTAAAGCACACTACAGTCTATAGAAAGAATTCCTTTGACTTCAATGGTCAGATATGTTACAGTGAGAACAGCAGGAGTCTTATTCTGGGTGTATCATTCAAAACTATTTCACTAAACTGAAATTGAGCAAAATCACAAGGCATTATCCAAAAGAAAACTCTTCTATTTAAGACAGACAGAACTTCTCTTAAACTCTCAAATACTTTAGTTATTAAAAATATATATATTGAAGGTATTTAATAGTAAAGAGACCAATTAAGCTGCCTTACCTCTTACAGAAAACAGATTGTTTCCAAGATCTGCAAGTACAGTCTATTCGATGGATTTTTGCCAGTAGTGAAAGAGAGGAAAAAATCCAACTTGGACCAAGCAAAGCCATTTAAGTCATCTACTTTTACTGTTTTTGCATATTTGTTCCTGATTTACTACAAAACCTATATCCACAGTTGGAGGGGTTTTTATCTGTTTCAGGAATTGTAAACTACAAAAATACAGCTTTAAAGTGCATACAGGTTAAATCTGAAACTTATCTGTTATTTCAAAAATCTGTATTAGTCAGAAAAAAAGCTGGCCGTACAAGTTTGACTTATTTGCAAGTCACTGAGACTTGATGAATTTTCCTGCTGAACAGGGGGAGCAAAAGCAGGCATGAGCAATCATCAGGAGGCAAAATCTCCAACTGAGACCAAGGATCCAAGGTCTGGCATTCTTCAAGGAATGTTAATTTGGCTTATGCAGTTCCAGTAACTGAGCTGGAAAAGTTGTCCTATTTAGTTGTAACAAAATATCAAACTAAAAAATATAAGTCTGTTGTCAATTTTTACTGTTTGGAAACTTATTTATTTACACATCTAAAAGATTCTTTTTCTATATTCACAGTTCAAATTTGGATCTAAAGGCTTCTCATCAGCCACAGCAAACATAAACTCCTGAAGAGACAGCAAGCTGGGAAATAAGTGCTTTGAAAGTCATTGTATGGCATCCAGGTTTCTAAGGAGAGCATGATACAAGACTTCAGCTCCAAGGCAGATATAATACTTCAAAGATTGCACCAAGCGAGATCAGATTTATGGCCAGTACCTAGGGGCTCCTGCTTTAAGTAAAAATCAATTGTTCTTAACACAAATGTTCTTACATCCTGCATAAATTAAATAAATACATAAATAAGTATATCTATTTTTTGGTAATGAAAAGAACTCTAAAATGAATGGTTCTGGGTTTTGTATTTCTGAAATATGGGAACCAACAGGGAATTAAACACAAAAGTACAGGGCAGAATTATGTCAGCAGAGTGTGGAAGTATTTCCTCCTACTAGTACCAACCCAGAAGATAATAATTTGGTCATCGGTGCTTATGGAGACCAAGAACTTCCAGGGGAAACAGCTGAAAAGGTATGGAATTATTTTGACTTCTGTTTCTCTAGGAAACCTACAAGTTTCTAATATTTAAAGGAATTACTAACTGGTGCAAAATGTTATGTTGTCGAATTCATTAGGCAACTGGTACAGATGCCTGCCCTTCCCTACTCCCCTCATAAATATCTGTAAAGTCTGTTCTTAGGCCACCATAGAGTGACATTTCTGGTAACAAGGCAGTGCCCCAAGTGCCTGTGATATTATGAACTTTGTGCTTTAAGGAAGCGTAAGTAAACCATCTCACGCATACTGCAGTCTTTTAGAAGTGATGACCAGTCCAGGCAATATTTCATGCTGACCACCATAGCAATATTGTTTAAGAGATTGCAATACATTCATTTTAATGCAGATTAAAATAGTGAGTACAGGGGCTGTGGCAGGGAGAGCAAGGCCAGCCTCCTCCTTTCCTGGTACAGCTTTCTGCCTTGCGCAATGAAACTGCATTGGCTGGAATCACTAAACTCTATGTTGCAGACCATGACTCATTGATTATGAAGTGGCGTAACACCTAAGAAACCATAGTTTTGCTCTATCTAGGATATCTATTCTGGTCTTAAAATTGTGATAGGTTCAGAATTGGTATACATAGTTTTAGTGCCTTTTTTTTTTCTTTTTTTTGATGCAAAAGGCTTTTGCAAAAATAAATAGGTCCCAATCTTCAGTAAGTAGGTACAAAAAATTAATCCATAGCAATTCTTAATTAACAATAATGGGATATTTAAAGAAAGGCTTTCCAAGTTATGTATTATGGCTTTGAGAAATACCTGATACACTTTTGTTGTGGTTTGACTGCAGCTGGCAGCTGAGCCCCACCTAGCCGCTCACTTACTCATCCTCCCAGTGGGATGGGGGAGAGAAATGGGAGCATAAAAGTGAGAAAACTCATGGGTTGAGATAAAGACAGTTCAAACTGTAAAGCAAAAGCTGCACACGCAAGCAAAGCAAAATAAGGAATTCATTTACTGCTTCCCATTGGCAGGCAGATTTCAGCCATCCCCAGGAGAGCATCATGCATAACAGTTAGTTGGGAAGACAAACACCATCACTCCCAGTGTCCTCCTTTCCTCCTTCTTCCCCAGATTTTATTGCTGAGCATGACGCC
>VYXH01011016.1:196816-215597 GCA_013397275.1 Burhinus bistriatus | reverse complement strand
AAATCACTCAACTAAATAACATTTACCTTCTTAGCTGTAACGAAATTTATTTTCCCTTATAACAACAACAGCAGCAACAATAAGATGTTACAGAAAAATAGATAAGGAAATTAAATCCAAAAGTTATGTTAAACATAATTAACATTGTGACATAAACTGACAAAAGCCAGGAAATTGAAAGCTAAGGCTGACACTCTATCTGTAATGCTCTCTGTTTTTCCATGACATGACTTAAAGCCAGAGTTACAGCCTTAACTTTAAATTTCCTGTCTTTTGTCAGTTTTTGTCACAACCATCACGTTATTTAAAAATAGGGTTTGTGCATTTAATTGTATATTACCCTTTTTACTCCTGATTCACATTTCAATAAATCAGAACCTTTTAAAAATAGTTTTGAAAAAAAAACCTGTACAAGTTTGAAGTTGTCCGAGTCTTGCATTTGACTTTCACCACATATTTTCTTCAAATGGAAGTTAGCAGAAGATCTTAATTTTCTACTAAATTGTGAAAACAAACATTTTCTGTTGTCAAACACAGCTATTTCATTTATAGAGTATATGTGAACAAAGAAAAAGAAGAAAAAATAGCAAAATCTATTTTCAGTGGAGAAACCATTTTTTATTATCATAATTATTATTTATTGCATCTGTAGATCCATCTCATATTAATAATTTTATTTTCTGGGGTATGGCAAAAAGATGATAGTAACTGTCTCTATGGAGTTCAACATATGACTGTAAATGCTCTGCATGGGTCTCAGATTTCTTGTCTAAATAAGATACTAACTTTCAAACAAAAATTATTACCATTGCTTCATTTCAAAGTTGCAAAATTAGAGGAAATGTGCTTCTAAACAACATCAGCAATTTTAAAACACTGCAAAACCTCAAGAATATTTATAATATATTCTGTTCTGTTCAGAGAACAGAAAAAGCAAGACCAAATTCATTCCTAACATATATCTTGCTACTATGTTATTCCAAAAGCTTACAGTTTTCCCATCTCTTTTTAGATATTAGGTTAACACATAGAGATGATAATTTAAAAGATAAAGAATATAGCTTTGTCAAGCTACATTACAGCCTGCATTTAAAATTGTTTGGTACGGTTATATATATTTTCTAATAAAAACTCATAAAGATTTTAAGTCTACTGAGACAACTTAACCTTTATTTACTGGCAAAATATTTCACCATTTTAAAAGTAGTGTACAGTAACAAAGTAATGATATTGGCTGTGTAAGAGAAGAAAAGCAGCTGAAGGCATCTTACTAGATCTAATTCAGCCAGTCAGTAGCTAGGAAAGAGCATATTAGAAATCTCTTTCTGCAAGCTAGTAACATCACACATGAGGAAGCTAGACTATTTCATATGTGATTAAACAGACACATTTATTCAGTGAATTCATTGGAATTACACCAAGAATCTTCCTTTGGGAATAATTTTACCTGGCGGTGCAGATCCTTCTCTGGTATAAATCCCCCAGGCTACTTTGGCTTGATTTATGACCGCTAGGAATGAGGTCCATTATTCCTAAAGAGCAAAATTTTTGTTCCTCAAGAAGAATGGCCAAGATGAAAAGTAAAGCAATCTTAATTGCAGAACTTGATTGATATATATTTTCTCTAAATTTATTTATATAGTCAAGCCTTTTTAAATAAACATTTTCTGAAGGCCTAAAGAATGTTATACATATTTTAAAATATAGTCTACTAGATACAATATAGTGTAATAAATTTATGTATTTCCTGAGGAAAAAAAATCTCTTTGACCTTAAAGTAAATTCATCCACATCAAATCTCTGCATAGTCCAAAGGACTCATCCACACGAGGCATATCTAATAAGCAGGCAAGTCTAATAAGATGGTCCAAGGTTCACCTACCCAGAGCACACCTAGTCCCAAAGATGAGTCTCTCTGTATCTCATCCTATTACTGAAACGAACTTACATGCCATTTGGCCTGGGTTTGACTCCTGGCTGCTGAATTCTGGGACAATTTACACTCTCTGAATAGGATCATGTGTACAGTAACTGAAGAAATAAATTAAGAACACACTTAAGCCGCACTGTCTCTAAGCTCATTTGAGTTCACAGCATAAACTCAGTAGCATGACATACCAGTGGCTGTGGGGGAAGGATTCTCCTGGTCAATGTAAACCCCAAAATCTGAGCTTGTCTCTCTAGGCTGCCTGTAGCATCAGTGGAAAATATAAACATGAGCAGTTCTCCTCATGCATAGTAAAAACAAACTTGTCAAAAACAAGTTAGCTGGCTTACTAAAAGTGGCAGCTTGTCTCTCTTGACTTAAAGTCAGGTCAAGGTGCCAAGCTCAGGTGCAGATGATACAAATCCTACCTTAGGTAACTGAAACTATACTTTTTTTTCCCAAACGTAAGTAATTCAAAATCAAATATGCATTTTTATTTTTTTTTTTTACCATTTATCTCATTCCTTTGTTTTATCTTTCAAAGTCCTAGTCTTTGATACATACAATAGGAAGACCCCAACTCCTTACCTGTTGCTCTATGACATTTTAAGTACTACCATTGCAGAAACTGATATGGGAATGGATTAAGCAAATGGTTCATTTCAAACAGAAGCTGCAGTGTATGTGAAACATGTTTTCTCCAGTCTGAAGCAGAATTACCTTTAATTTACATTAAGGATATAACTGATATGTAAAATGTATGCTTTTTCTGCCTATAGGCCACCGTTGGATAACCTGTTCTTTCACCATTTTTGCAAATCTTGCATGTGCAGTAAAGATTTTTTGGCAATAGTTTAGAGTCTTCCTCCCCTACAACTTCTTATGAACTCCATCTGGCCAGAATGAAAGAATCTAAGTTGAACAGTACATCAAATCCCCAAGTGATATACTCCTAAATCCATTGTTTCTCATAATGTTTTAAAGAATTATGTTTGAGTAAGGAAATCGAGGGCTTAGTAACATACTGATAATTAACACAGCAGATGTTGTATAAGTTTTGGCTGCAACAGTATTTCTTTCTGAAAGAAAATAAGTATATTAAGCAACAGCAAAGACATTTTAGTGACATTATTTTAGGGGGTTTTAAAATAGTTTAGCCTTATAAATGGCTTATTTTATCTCTGAAATTAAAATATTTAGCAGTCCTCACAATCTGCTCTCTATTTTTTTAATTTTTTGTCTTATTTCATTTAAGTTCAAAATGAATCCATATTTTCTGTGATTTATTGGGTAACATCATAAGAAAGGCAAGACAGTAACCTCAGGCAAACCATATGTAGTGAACAGGTTCCAGAGACACTTTATTGCTTTCTACCAGTGCTAGGTTAGCACTGGCAGTCTTCCTTCTGAATAGGTTACAACTGCTATCAGATACATCTGTTCAGCATTTTACTGCAAAGAGAATGTAATGCCAAAACAATGCTAAACTTGGATTGCCCATTTCCTGAGATTACTGTTCTCAAAAAGTTCACATAAAGTTTTTCTCTCTGTAATTTTAACATCTGACAAACAAAATTTGAAGCAGTATTTTAATTTCATACATTATCCATAAACTTCTGCAGAAAATATAACTATAATTAGTATAATCACTGTCAACTGCCAGCAGAGAAAATAGATTCCAGAAATAATTTATGCTGAGTGTTTTATTTTGGGGGTTTTGTTGTTGGTGGTTTATTTTAACGCAGAAAGCCTGCATTGCTATGTTCTCACCTTGCCTGTTAGACCTTTCAAGGCAATTGTTTACCCTTTTCTAATGGAAAAATAGTTTAGATTTTATATCATACAGTCTAGCTATTTTCAATAACATTTTTAGAGGAATTTTATTTTACACCTGACAATCTTAATACAGCCTTTCTACTCTCTGGTTCTACAGTATAAGCCCATACAGCCTTATAACATACATCCCAGACAGTCCTCAGGTGCTGAGACAAAAAAAAAATAAATTTAACAATACAGATAATCATCACATTAAAGTTAATCTCGCTACATTTATCCTCCTGAATGTCAGTGTCTTCCCATCTGCATAGGTGATCATGACAAGAAGGGACTACTCTGAGGTGTGATGGGGGTGAAGCCTGTAACTTAGTGGCATGATAAAGGTCAACTCTGCAATATCTCCTCCCACTGACTTTTGCTTGCTGTCCTTCTGCAGATTCAGTGGCACAACGGAAAAGTATTGGGTCCTGTAGTCATGGCTCAAATAATCTATGTACTAAGACCTAGCGCCCACATTAATTTTCCCAAAATTAACTTTGTGGAGCACAGGTAAATGGTTTTTGAAATTATGTGAGTACTCACTGTTGTGGTACAACGCCTCCAATCCAACTGGTCAGCTGTAGTTTATACCAAATATGTACACAGCAATGCATGCTCGGCCTCACCACTGACCACGGCTGGGGACATGGAGCTGTGGCAGCTTTGCATCTGTCGGGGCTCAGCTACTGGTAACACCCTGCACAAGGCAAATCATGAAATCCTGTTTCATCACCTGACTTCTCCAGCCTTCACAGTTTACTTGCAGATGACAAGTCTCGGGGTTATTTTTGACCTACCTCTAGGCAGTGCTGCATCATTATGCCCAAAATGAGACATAATGAAAAAAAACCACCAAAAATGAAGAATGGTCAGAGCAACAATTTTACTTTTATATTTCTGCCTTAATCCTATGTCCAAACACAAGTGGACTGGTGACTGAAGTCAATGGAAAATTACATGAAGCAAGGTAAGATTGAATTATTTTTCAAGGCACGATGCACTAGTTTTAGCAGTGTTTCCAATGTTAAATTTAACACCGGAGGGCAAGTAGCTTCACTTATTTTTATAAAGATGGGAGAAGACTTTTATGGTCCTACCTCCACCACAGATTGAACATGGCACTTACAATTTTTATCTCTTGTTATTCCTTTGTACCAGGTTTTCCTGGAAGGATGGGAAATATATGACCTGGCATGAAATACTGCATTTATATATTATCATAGATGCTTCCTATTACTACCACTTTTATTAGTCAAGAATGTGAGGCTTCATGAAGGCAATTTTTGTGGACTTTTAGAGATACAAGAATGATTATAGCAATTGCTCTTGAAAGTGTAACATCTTTTCTTCCTATGAAAATTTCCTGCTCCCTCTGTTTTAGAGGAAATATTTTCTGGTGTTCCAAAGATTCAACAGTTCCATAACATCTCCAGTTAAGCACAAAAATATCCTGCCAGCCCACATGTGTGTGTGTGATGATGTCTATCTGCTGGAGCAGCGGACAGAGTTTCCATAGTGCTTGGGAGTCAAGCTCATTGTCTACAACCCCTCAGATTCAGAAAAGCCAGCAGACAAGCAATTTTAATTATATCCTGAAACGGAACAAGGAATGGAGCAAAGCTTTCTCTTTTCCCATTTCATCGATACAACATACACAGGAAGCCAAATCAGTTTAGCCTAAATTATTTTGCCTTCTTGATGTATAACTTGCCCACTTTCTTCTTCGTACTACTCAAAATTTCTCCAGAGCATATCCAGAACACATGCAAAGAGAAGACTCACTTTTAAATACATTATTCTTTGCTCTTTTCAGAAATAATAGCATTTTTGTGCTAGATAATTTTGAAGTTCTAATTTCCATAAATCCCTTGAAAATCAAAACAGAAAAATATGACATGGTGTACTTAGTGAGATATTCTAAAAATAGCAATCAGTCAACTAAGAAAAGGACGGTGGTCTAGAAAGTTACTAGGGTCATGGTGACAGAAGCATCCAATTGTTTTCTTTATGGAAAAAATTAAGTTTAAAATCAGTATGTGTTATCGTAGTTCAATAAAGTAGCTGACACTAACATTTGTTTTAAGTCATTCTCTGTTATGCGTCTAAAATGTATTTTGCTTGATGATTAGAATTCTTAAAACTGACTTAGTTCACACAGTATTTGGCAGTACCACTGCATCTGATCCGTGTGAAATAAGAGTTTAGGACACATTTCTTGGAATAGATTTCTAATGAATTACCATGCATTGTCTTGATACCTGAGCAAACTTTGAGAGTTACTTGCATTTCTTTATCACTGTGACTACATCTCACCTCTGATTCCACTACTCATCCAGCCAAAGCTGTAACTATCTTTTTTTATCAGATATATAAATACTAGCCTCTGAATCAGAAAAGTCAATAGCAATTTTACCACTGCCCCTGAAATGCTCAAGTTCGGTCTATTACTATTGTAGCTGAATAAACATCCAGGCAGGATTTTTTTGCTTTCCTGTGAGAAAATCTCCATAAATTCTCCAACACTGTAATTACTAAACCACTGGCAAAATCATACAAGGCAATTAACACCCTCAGCTTCTTTCTATCTCAGTGCAACCCAAAGCCGATATTGAGGGAAGCTCATTAAGCATGCACTTAACTTAAATAACAAAGAAATCAGTGGCACTTAAGCATATGCTTTCAGGATTTTTCTGAAGACTTGATTTCTGCATGTCCTGGCCTCAGAATTTAGTTGGGTCAGGACCTACAAGAATTTTATAGACAGTTTTGCACTACTCAACATAGCTCCTAATCGGTGACACTCATCTATATTCCAGTCCAAAGTGACTCACACTTAGAAAACTGGGATAAAAACCAGGCCATGCTCCACTCTAAGTTAACATAATTGATCATAAGTGCATGGACAGTGATGCTGTCCTGCAGCCACACATTAGATGGTAGAAGTAAAACGGAGAGAGGCTATCCTGAATCCTAACTGCTGAAGCCCAAAACAGCCTTTCTGGTGCACCCTGCCTATGCAAAAAGGGTTTCTACGGTACTGTTGATTTTTAAAGGCACTGACACAAGTGACTAAAGCCTGAAAGAAACTAATCCAAATAGCCTCACAATGCAACACAAGATGGTACTACTGTGGCTGAAATTACATTAGTAACTCCTATGTTACGATACATTGATTCAGACTGAAAAATACATAGGTGACCTACTTTGGTTGAAAAATCTGAAAAATGTACCTTTTCTTTTTTTCTTTTTTGTGCGATATTCTGAAGAGGTTAAATCTTTTATAGCATGGACTGAAATGCTTTCTACAGCAAAATACTATTTGGTAGCTGTTTTCCTACAAAAAATACAGACAAATTACAGTTTTATATTAAAAAGAAAATACATTGAGAAGCTCAGAACAAAAACAAACTCTAAATTTTAAGTTTAAATGCCAGAACTGTTGAAACTTCATCTTGTGTGCTGATACTAGAGGAAGGAAATAATAAATTCTATCTATGATCAGGCATGGACCTGGTATACTATAGGTCAGTCTGATTTATTGTAGATATTTATGATTTTCTTTTTTTCACAAACAGTGATTAGCTTAATGTTAAGCAGAACACTTTGTGAGTGAAACATATCAACTGATGTGACACTAGTCTAATCTCAGCCACTGGACAAGCTGTTAATAGATATTCAAATCTTAGTACAGCTACATTTACTTTCCCCTGCTAAGTATAAACCTGTTTGGTATTCACTGCAGCTGGTGTTACTAGAATGATGTTAATGATAGTTTATCTGCTTCCCACTCTTGCAGAGCTCAATCCCTATATTTAAATCAGTGATGCCAAAAAGAAAATTATACAATATATCCCAGATCTAAAGTTAATCTTCAGTTCTGGCGTCACCTGCCTGAATGTGGAAAAATATTCCACCCTTTGGCAGATGCAATTGCTGTCATAAACGCTCATATAGATGCCTTTGTTATGTCCTCAGTTGGTTTTACTCTGCAACAAAAATGCTCCTGTTTGTGTAAATAAGTGTTTGGTTTTATTGCTTTTTGTTTCCCCCTGTCCTCTTTATTGGTAAAACTAGCTTGTTGCCTTACACAGTATATTACTTGCAGTTATTTGATTTTCATTAGTAATTCAAACGACTCTGAAACTTCTCATGAACTCTGGGACCACTAAGTATTTGTTTGGCATCGAAACAGATTTTTCATGCCATTTTTGTGACATACAGAATGCTTTCAATAATGTGGTTGAAAGTGATCCTCTTCATTCAACCAATGCCAAAGTAGCCATTTGGTAGCATATGGATAGCTATTACATCTAGTTGAAAAAAATGTGGATTTTTTTTCCTTTGAAATTGTCTTTTTTCTACATAGCTATGGCCTTGAATGAGCACAGTTCAACTTAGGAAAACTTATTCCAGATCCAAGGAAGATTCAAGAGGAACACGGGCTGATGCTGAAATCTATTTGGTTTCATCAAAGCTAATTACAGAATAAAGACAAAAAGGGCATGAATAGAGACCTAGTTTTCTAGGCTTCTGATTCTTTACAGTGTAGAAGAGTCTTGAAATTCTAGGACAACTTGTAATTTCTGTCTTACCTGCCACGTGCCACCTGAGGTCCAGGACACCACAGAGGTGAACCATTCAGCTGCCCAGAAGTGCATGATGGAGGACTGGCCTTTGTAACCAGAAACTTGCTCCATTTCAGATTGTGCTAAACTCGGTATCGACACCAAAATATTCCACGAAACACCACTGCTTCTATACCTAGCTGGAATCCTTAGGCCAATTTCTAAATAAATAAAAAAATAGGTTAATTTCTCAATCCAAATTAATTTTACAGTATCCTAAGAAATCTCTACATATGGTCTCCTTCCAAAAATTCCAGCAAGGTTTTTGGATCATTTCCTTTAAATACATATATAAATATATACATACACATTTTATGGAAGTTACGATGCAAGTCTGTGACAGAAATATAAGAATCTCAGAGATGGGTCTGAAAGCCAATTTATAGAGATAACTAGCCTGTTCCAAGGACCTAAAGTAATATGCTGAGTGATGGAGCTGTTTCAGCCGTCTCAGAGCCAACTCACTATGGCTGTTGAATATGATATATTTATCGCATTGCTCCACACTGTGCGCTTCAGGTATATTGTTAGACCACTGAAATCAACATCAATCCTCTTGTCTATGAAATTCATCCAGACCTATTAGTCCCATACCTCCTACTCAACCATACATACAGAGCAACGCAGTGAATCATTAGGACTGCACCATTGACGTGACATAACCTGGAGCTTAAATATGATAATTTTAATTTATGAGAAAAATATTACAAATCTGTTATTAAAGCTCTAAAGATATTTCTCTACATCTAAAACCTACAAGTTAAGCCTATGATGTAGCTGACATTACTATTATTCATGCCTACAACACTGCTGAAATTAAAAAATAAACAAAACAAAAAATTTTATGCAGTTTACAGTTGTCGTTTTTATGTAAACCTCATGCATTCTTTTTCAGTTTCAGTGTTGATTATACCCCCAATACATCAGCAAGCTACAGAGCTGCAACATATGATTTATTTACAAAGACAAGTATACAGAAACATGTATTTATAGTATAGCAGTTTGGCAAATTTTGGCTCATGCAACTTACTGAAATGAATAATATTTTGCAACACAGTGAATAAAAATTATTAATTCACCATGATGATTGATTACTGTGAAAAAAGGCAGACAAATAAATATTTGCATCTGGGCCGGTAAATTTTCATGACAATTTTGCAAGGCAAATTTTGCAGTAATATTAAAAGAATTTGCAGTAAATCACTTTCCTACTCTTCCCATTAAATTTAAGTTGATTGAAACCAAATATTTTCAGGATTTGCACTTCCTGAAATACTGGATCACAAGGATTTTCTATTTTTTTATATATATCACCATGTATATTCACTATTTATCCATGGTATGTGTTTCACTATTGCCAAAGGAATTTGCCTTCAAGTGTAAGACATGTTTCAAAAAACAGAGAATTAGATGCTGACAATAAGCCACAAAGAGAAAAGAAAATGAAAATCAATGTGTTTATTAGGCAGCTCTACTCAAGTAAACTTGAGCAAAACGGTTTTTCTAGTACTTGTTCCTAACAGTTCTTGCTGTCTGTCTCTCAAATATTCATCTGTCTTCTTGATTATGGTACCACTTTGTTTCATGTAAAATTCTTTGGTTTCATCTAGCAGAGGAGCAAGGTTACTTTTGCTCCCCTTTAAATTTCTGCTTCTGCAAGCTCTGATATTTCTATGCTAAAAGACTTCTTAAAAATGCTATTTTAAATGTCCAAACTTTTATACCCCCAATGAAATGGTCAAAGTTGAATATGAGAAAGCTCATGGGAAGCACCAATGTATAACAAATAAAACACAAAAAATACAAATTTATACAAGGATGTAGAGTATCAAACAGTATATCATGAAAATGTGTCCTTTGAATGACATTTGGAGTCTGGGATTCCAGCCAAAAAGAAAAAGCTTTTAGGTGATGTTGTTTCAAGATCAAAAGTTTTTTATAATCTATCAAGTAAGAGCCAATTGATTTACAGTATGTTTTCTCTTGTCCTTTCAGCCTTCAAGAAAATATTAGGAAGACAGTAAGAACAGTTTGGGAGAAAAAAAGGTATAACTTAATGAGTTTATTAGAGATATCCAAATATTTTATAATATTGGTTTTACTGAATGATTTTGCAGTTTATTAGGTAGATTAAATAGGCAGATCAAACACACAGTGATGCCTCGGTAAGTTGTTATATTTCTATTCAGACAGACATCTTCAGAAGTGTTACTGCAGCTAAGTATAAGGAGGATAATTAATTTTATGTCATACAACTTTATTCCGTCTTGAAAACAGTAACATGAAAGATAAAATAAGAAGTTCAGATGGATTAAACTCAGGTCTACTGTTGCAGCTTTATTGAGCTTGGTTTATTCATGTGGTGATGCTCAATGCAAATACAATCAGAATTTAAGATCCTTATTCTGTTGTATGCTTTCAAGATAACTGCAATCTGTGCTAGCATAAGTGAATGAGGACTTTACGATTTTTTGGGGGCCTGTTTGAACACAGCATTTGTTCCTCAGTGGACTGAGGAGTACTCTGTTCAAGGTTTATATACCCTCACCCAACCTTGAGAGATATATATATACACCTGGGTTAAGTTTAACCTACTTGCTTCCAGGTCAGACTTTCTTGACATTGGAGGAATCATCAGCTAGCAAACATCAACTTATTTTTAGATTTAATAGCAAGGTCAAGAGAAGCCTTGGCTTTAAAACATAAAAAATAGCATACTGTTAGTGGAGTAGTACCCTTTTTAATAATTACAACAGTTTTCAAAACAATAATAACAACAAAGCTAGGAAAGGCAAAAAACTGAAACCTGTAAAGCAAGGAACATTTTTATATCAGTATACATGCTACTGTAGTGTTAAATCTCATCTTTTGCTGGTTACTATCATTTTACTCTCAAACAAATTTGTCAGCCAAGAAATAATGCTGGTTGCTTATGGGCTTGATGACAAGGCTTAAGGCTGAAGCTGAGAATTAGGAAAGGGACTTTGAACAAGGGCTGGACTTTGAACAAAGGGGAATCTGCTGTGGCCAGTTTACCATTGCATGTCAGCCTGAGTAATCATCTATACTTCACAGAGCAGGTATATACTGTTTCCATACCAGGATCGAAATGTTTTGTATGGACTGCTCAGGAAGCAGTGGTGTGAGCTGACCCCTACTGTCTCGCGGTTTGTGCAAATTTTGCACTTATAAAGCAGCATGAA
Source organism: Burhinus bistriatus (assembly GCA_013397275.1). NCBI lineage: Eukaryota > Metazoa > Chordata > Aves > Charadriiformes > Burhinidae > Burhinus > Burhinus bistriatus. Next base: position 204,027 of record VYXH01011016.1, on the reverse strand, counting down.
ACACAGCTTTTCTTGCTTGATAAGGCTTTAAGCTCTCAGGTTTGAAGTGTAAATGATGGTATATGGCAGTGGGCTAGGAGATGCTGACTCTTTCACAGACTGCTCTGTTTCTATGTTACGTGTCTCTCTCCTGCCCAAACTCCCCTAGGAGTTCAGGAGCAGGATGATGGCATCTACGGTACTGTGAATGCACACTGAGCACTAATGAGCCATAATAATACATATTTTGCATAGTTTACTTGGATTTATTTCTTATGCATGCCTGTATATTTTGAAATAAAATGCCGATATGAGAAACAAGTTCACACTGAAGGTAATTATGAGAGGTTTTTAAACTTTAATCTTATACAGACAGTTTCAAAAAAGATTTCTCTCTGCAGTACTGTCTTTACCCAGACAGCTGGCCCTAATTTTTTGTGTGCTGTCGTCATTTATGTTAATGAAAGCTCTTCCTGCACTTCTCTGCCTTAAATATACATATGCAGAAGAAAGCACCAAAATACCTGCAATTTTCATTTAGTGATACAGATTACCTCATTTGTGCCAGATGACGACATCAAACCAGCCTACCAAAAGCACAAGCTTTATTTACCCTAAGTATAGGATGTCAGAAAACATATCTCAGACTTTAGGGTATATTCCTTAAAGTCCTAGTTCCTTCGGTCATTTTACAATGGCACAGTCAGGATTAGGATTTCATGATGCCTTAGGGCTGGCAGAACCAAGGTCTGCAAGACTCACCCCCATGTTAAAAGATGTGCTGGAGCTATCAGACCTTTGGCCATGGTTCTCACAATTCCGTTGGAGCAAAAGCAGTCTTTGTGAAAAACAATACGGCATTGGCTGTGCATTTGCAGGTTGGGAATCTGAGAGTGAAAGGAAATGAGCTGCAGTGCTGGAGAGCAACTGAGGAGCATTAAAACGCTTGGATTCTGCTCAAAGCCCCTCTACATTCTTTATATGCTATATGTGCATAGGAGACCCCGTATCATGCTAGAATATAGTGAATAAACATCTGTTTATGAAACATATCTCCCACCATATTAGTAGAATATATATATATGAGCAGATTTATTTAGCCAAGGAGGGGAAATTAAAAGGAGAAAACATCATTTAAAAAATCACATCCTGCCATTTCATATTTAATTTAATCTTTGTTATCTGATACTTTTGTTCTCTACTGGAAAAAAAGAAACATAATTATTAAAGCCCTTTCAGATCTTGTTAGGATTTTTAAAATGTCATTCCAAAGGGTAAAACGCTAGCAATGCTGTTGATTGGTGAATGTAGTGCTCTGTGTCTGTGTTGCATAATCTATGGTCTTTAAGTTATGGTTCCTGTGGTATCTGCATTCAGTATAAACTCATAGTATATGACAGATATACTTGCAGTAGTTAAAAATAGCTACAGCCTGAATCAGAGAACCATTCTGTTTACTCTGTTTATGTATGAGTGAATGAATCCACAGCTAGTAGTAAAATAGACTGGAAACAGGTATTTCCTTTGTCGTCTGTCTGTTCTACCTGTAAATGTAGAAAGTACCTGCTTACACTAAAAAAAAATAGTTGCCATTTTAAAGAACAGTCCAGCTCCATAATGCTAAAAATAAATCTCTGTTCTTCCACAGGAAATTCTGTTTGTTCTTTTTTAGATTTCTTTTCTAATACTGGAATGTGTATTTTTAGTACTGCAGACTAAAATTTTTTAAAAAATAGGACCAGTAAGAATGTCTTTTCCATCTACAAGACATTAACACACACACTCAAAATGCTTCACTGTTGGTCTGGGAATTCTGTGAAAGTAGTGACTAACCTAATAGGTCTTCTCACTTTCTCTCTTATGAAGGTAATGTTCTACTTTTTACTCCCTTGGTTTGTTTCTTTTTTTTTCTCCAAGGTTCAATACAGCTAAAGTATTGGTATTTTCAGAAGGTATCAGAGATGCAAAATGCCTTCTTAGCCATATCTATGATATGCTAATGTCTAGACCTAAAACCCCATCAAATAAATTGCATTAGATAGGTGTCTAAAATTCCAAGATAACTATATATATAAAGCAGATGTGCAGTGTTTGAAGTTAGCTGTAGACCAAATTTAATTAGAAATTTCTCTTTTTAGAGTAAAATTGATACAGACTAAACCACTGGGAAGGATCCTTCATCAAGTCAGAGTCTGGCTCCATTTCTCAGCTACTTGTCTTTGTGGACAAAGCAAGAAAAGTGTCCACAAAGGGGCTCTGAAACATAGGATCTTGCCAAAGAACAGTAAGAGCAGGAAATCACGTGTCATGGATTACAGAGGAAGCACTTGAAGACTTTTAAGTCTCAAAATCTAGGACCAGCCTTAGAGAGTGAAGGTGTGGACAAAAAGCACCTGAAAGCTGGCTTTTATTTGTTCAAATTCTGGACTTAATTCTCCTGAGGTGGCAGCTTAAGGTATGACATCCTCCATCCCAAAACAGCTGCTAATTTTCTTTGCTTTTCCCCTTTCTGATGAACAAGATAGACTTCTTTCACAAAAATCATTATGGAGACTGATATGGATTATCTCTGACAGTTCAGCTAGGATTTTCTCAATTAGGTGTATGAAGGTAGATACTTAACACCCTACCTTAATTTTTAATTCTGTTGGACAACCCATAGTTTCTCGTGTCAGTTAATATTACACTTCACTGGCGAGATTACACACCTGGGCAAGAGTTTTCCTATGTCTGCCTAAAGGATCCTTTTTTGTTTGTTTTCGGTTTTTACAGTTGCTAAGGTCTTGCCTAACATAATTGTCAAAGGTGATAGAGAGTGAAAGGAGAAATCTTAAAATATACTTAAAAAAGATCAGAGAAGATATTAACTTTGGAACATGAATATATAAAGTCATAACCATTTACTGAGATTCTTTGGGTATTTTTAATCTCTGCAATATAATAGAATCAAACCCTATATTTCTGTTGGCACAAGACCTGGTAGTAACAATAACGCTATACATTGAAATGTCCTTCCTCCTTTTTACAGATTATAAAGGGGAAGGGACAGAACCCTCCTTCTTTAAAGGGAACAGCAGAGCTTAAAACACGAACCCAAACAAACCAGATCTCCAGAGCAGCAACTTCCTCTGGCTGTTTGTTAAAAAGCCTGAACAGCTACACAAGGTCAAAATAGCATGGTAGGAAGGTAAATACTTTTTTTGTATATAGGATTGGATGTTTAAGTTCAAGGTCTAGACTTTTTCATTTACATCTGCAGTACCTCTGGCAAAGAAAACAACCTGTTCTTTTTCACGGTTTATATGACCATGTACATACTATTACCTTTCAATAAAATAGTGTTTACAAGCAGGCAGTAAAATGCTAAGAAAACAATGTTAATAACTGTCCAGATATGAGGTTCTGTGTTAAATCTTCGGTTATTACAGCTTGCTGTGGAAACACAGCATTTTAAGTGCTGAGTATTAAACAGTTCGTGGTGTGCTATAAATTTCAGATGCATTTATATTACATAGTACTGTGCAAATCATAATCTGAAAGTCAGTTTCCTTTGTGCAATGTGTGCTTTACTAGAAGAAAAACAGTTCAAGCATGTGTGTCTTCCATTTTTATAAGGATTTTAAAGGATTATTTAAGTTGAAGGAAAAGGAGCTTCTAATGAAATTTGAGCTATAGCATGAAGAAAGGACCACAAGCAATAGCTGAGCTGGCTAAGCACTTAGTAAAACTCTAACTTTCTCAGTTTTATAACCAATTTAAATATTTTCTTTAACATTCCATTGGGGGGGACACATCTAAATTGCCTTATGAGGTATTTGGAGCAGTGCTATCACATAAATCACTTAGCCTGGTTCTGTGGTAAGGGATTTGATTTCAGTCAGTTCTCAACTACTGATTGTTTCAATTCACAATTACTTTAGCAAGCAATATAGCCTTGTTTCCTTCAGCCACAGAGAAGGAGTGCCTTCCTCAGTTTTGCCTGCAAACAAAAAACAGCAGGTAATCTGGAAAGAGAAGAGAAGGTACGAAGCAAGAGGAACATGTGCTTCACTGCTTGCTCTTTCCCTCTGAAGAAATCCCTCAGTCAAGACAAAAGTGAGCAGATCCAGCAAAAAGCTGGTTTCCACAGGAAGCACACAGAGGACCAAGCACTGTGCTGATATGGCTGGTTGTTAAGGGAGTTCCAAAAAGCAATTCAGGAATTGCTCTGCCTGTTGCAGAGGCAGACAGTGTAAAAAGTACTTTTCTCTGGCAAGTCTAGAGCATTCCATCTTTTCCTTTGACAAAATCTAACATCTTTCAAGTTCTGGAGCAGAAAAATGAATAATAATACTAATAATAATAATAAAAAAAATTAGAGGAAAAAAGAAAAAAAGCAAGGGAAAAAAATTGGGGGGGGAAAGGAAAAAAAACAACAACAAAAAAACCCCAAAACCCACAAAATCAGAAGAACTAGAGGAAGAAAAAGGAAAGCAGGGGAAAAAAAAAAAACATGTTTTTTTCTCCTTAGGGCATGAAAAGATCTTGGTAGGGGAAATGGAAATGTTGTGCCAAGATGAGCCAGCAACGGAATTGCCAGCCCCCCTCAAATACATTAACATTTCTTGTGGTAAGAAAGGAACTAATCAAATAGCTGACTGAAGTAATCAGGCAACAACCAAATTGTTGACTTAGTTTAAACGTATTCGGTAAAACACTGATTTAACATTTATCAAGCCATAAGGTAAACAGATTAACAGTGCTGGAACTGTAGCAGTTCTGGAGCAAACTCCCCAAAGGCAACAAATGATCAGGCTGTGAGGAATGAGGGAGTACAGAAGACACAGAGGTTTGAGGGGACAAAAGCGTTAACTATGACTAAGAGGTGGGACCAACCAGAGAGAAGCAGTGTTGGAGACCCCAGCAACTGAGAACTGATTTCTAGGAGGGTGCTCCCCCCTCCCTCCTCCTCTGGGTCACCCCGACACCCCAGCTGGGGCAGCCTGGGAGCCCCCACAGTAGGAGCGTGGGCTCACAGGACCAACAGAGGGGTCTTGCAGACCTTAGTAATCTGGGAGAATTTAGCAATTTGAGGGTGCCTGTCATAGTTTATGTTACTGTGACAATAAAACTTACCAGAGCTGTATGCTGGCAAACATATCCATTGTAACTGTACGTGACATTACTGTGCTTGAGCAATTCCAGTTGTGCCTTGCAATGCTTATGCCATTAAAGGATCACTGCCATATGTACTTTTACCTAATCACGGTCTCTTTCTTCCCTGGATAATGCCATTCTTCTGCATATTTTTGCCAACAGCCACCTGTATGAGTTGTTCTTCAGCTAATAATTTCAAGGAAAAATAAATTGGTTTATACTTTGTGTCTTCATTCACTATTTTGAAAAAAGGATGTGTTTTCCAGTGGACAAAGATCCTGAATGTTGCTGCAGTTACAGGATCTGGCTAAAAGAAGAAGATCCTAAATAAAGTATAGGTTGGCAAACTTCAGAGGGAAGATAGTTTATTTATTTTTAAATAGTATCCAGGGCTCTTAACAAGAAAGAATAACTCAGCACCCTTAGTAGAGAGACCAGCCTGACTATTAGATCTGAAACAGACCACAGAAATACTTCTTTTATCTTGTACAAAACTTCTGATGTTTTGGGATTAACAGATGAATTCTAGCAAACTATGCTGTAGAAGTTAACAGCCTCCCACTCTTTGCCAGAACTTACCATTATCACAAGAGAGGCAGAAGAAACTATCAGTGACAGAGTATTTGAGCTAAGACAATATACGTGTTTTCTCCTGTTAACATTGCTGAGAGACAGTAAGCTTTTGGGACAGAATGCAAATCTGGGGTTAAAAACCTGAACTACAATAGCAAGGTTTGCCAGTGCTTGTAAATAGCAGTAGGTAAACACATCGGTCAAGAGTCATTTTGCAATAATGCCGAAGTATTATATAGATTAAATGTTAGGCCAAATGTATAGCGTTAACTTAACAAAGGGTTAGTTCCCATGAGTAGAAAAGAATGCAACACCTTCAGATAACTACCCATCTAGCAACACTTGAGAGGCAACAGAAGGGCTGACCCCTTGTTGAACTCACCCGACCAGGTCGTCAAAGAGGAAAGGCACAGAGAAAATGAGAAGGCAACGGATTTCAAACTGGTTTGAAAAGTCGATCCTTCTTCAGAGAACAAAAGCGGTTACTCTTAAGAAATTGCACTGAGATAAAGAACACTCCTACAGTTTATAAAGAAACCCAGACTCCTAGGTTCCAAGGCAGGGTGGGGACACACTCGAGTAATATAATCATGAATGTAGATATTTTGGTTGTTGCAAACTACCCTTTGTTATTGTATTGTGGTCCCACCATTAAACGATACTTTGAGACACTTGTCTGGTCACCATTTTTGTCACTGGTCATGAACACAAGAAGCAGCAGTGGGAGTTTAAACTGATCCAGTGATTTCACATGCCAAATGGCCATAGGAATTACAAGTGGAATTGCATTGTCCACCAGAATCAGTGACAGCCCAGACCTGATCCCCACTGAGGTATGATCAATAAAGTAACAAAAGTAGAAGTAGCCCTGCAGCCAGAAATGCAATGTGGTAAATATCATTTTGATAGCACTTTTCTTCCTGGAGGACCACCTTTAATGATGCTACAGATCCTATTCTTAAATTAGCCCTACTTGGGGCCTAAAAAAGTCATGCTTTTTTACCTTATACAATTTAATCTAGAAAAAATTAGTCAGAACAGCCTACACTACTCATGGTAAAATTCCTCATCAACACCACTGACCTCCTTTTGTCATCCTAGTAAGACGTGCTCAAGCAAGTCTGCTTTAGCCTTAAGATTAGGGCTGGTGATGGTCTTCATACTGAAGTTATTGTTTTGCATACTTTGGGAGATACACAGAGTATCACGCGTTTCCATTATGCACTTGGCATATAACCCTTTGAAAAGCATCTAAAAATGGTAAAATTATTCCTGTCTTCTCAAGCAGATTTATCACTCCAGCAATGGTAGATAACACAACAAATGGCTAAGGAGTCCAATTTTATTTAGATTTAACCTTCTGATCTGACTTGTTTTGTTTTCTTGACAGGCAGGTCCAACAGAGGTAGTCAGGAACCTCAAGAGCTTTGTAGTAAATTCCATGGTTGCAGGCCTCCTCTGATGGTTTCTAACATTCTTTGGCAAAAAAAAAAAAAAAAAAAAAAGAGAAGAACATGACAGTT
>VYXH01011016.1:158086-191091 GCA_013397275.1 Burhinus bistriatus | reverse complement strand
GTTTTTTTTGTTCTTTTTGGGGGGGGGGGTTGTTTTGTTTTGTTTTTTACACTCCAGGGTGATCCATTAGTTTAAGCTGTATTTTAATGATCTGATTTACTCAGTGTATCTGAAACATCACAAAGACTTGCCCTGTGCCATGCATCCTATTAAGCCCAGGATCCAACATGAGTATACAGAGCACATGGATAAGCAAATCAAATTAAAGCTGTGAAGAAAGTTTCACAGAAGCTGCATAAATGAGATCTGTGTACCTGAAAGGCTTATGGGAAGGATAAATTATTTCAAGATTGATTTAATGCAAAGACACAAGCTGAATGATTTTTCTCATTTTGGGTTCTCTAAAATGAGGGACAATGTTGACTCATGAGTTTTTCTGAAGTGATATACACAAGGAGAAAACTGAAAAAAATCAGCTAAGATGAATTAAAAACCATCTATTATTTCAATATAGAGGAACTGTACTCTTGCCAGTAGTAACTGAAGTTAACAGCTTAGTCATAATATTTAAACTTAAATAATAAGAGTGCTTTAGTCATTTGGGTTTATTTTCATTTTATAAAAAGAAAGATATAAATTTTATGGAAGGTGAGGGAGAGAAAATTAACTGAAGTCGTTCCGGTGCTGAAAACAATAAAAAAGTGATACCGTGGGACACATCCAACAAATATTTCTATCAGCAAGTTTGTCTCACAGACCTAAGTGAGATTTGCAATATAGAGGGCTTGTAGGATTCTTCAGAAGGCAGACTGAGGAGCTGTCATCGACATGAGAGAAGAACGACAACTATGCTGTGGCAAACAATTAAAGCTTTGGGTTTACTCAGAAACAAAGCCCGAGCCTACATGAACGATTGCGTATTTGTTTCCATCTTCACATACCTCACAGAACAGCCTCAAGCCTCATATTTTGTAGCAGGATTCAATAATAAAACCATTAATATTTTCTAATATATCTTTCAGTTCATAACATAGGGCTGGAAACATAAGAAAAAAATCAGTTTCTTGCAGATTCTGAGAGAAGCAACAGAACTTGATGGAAAGAATAGCAGAATCTAACACAGGTAGAAATACAAAGAAAAATGTTTCCAATGCAGATTGACTAACTTATGATCAATCCTTGTTTCAGATACTCATTGCTACACAGAGATGTCTTTAACTTTTTTTAATACTTGAGATCAAAAAGAATTTGAGCATTAGCATTGACTTCAAATATCTGCAAAATAATCTATAAATCTCAATATATGCATTTCGTATGTATTTTTGTATGCTTTTACAGTATAATTGCTGGTTATTTCTTCTTGAAATCTTCTATGTTCTCTTCTTGCCCTTTTTTTAAGATACAGTTTTCCCTGACCTTAATTTATCTCAATCTGGGAAAGTATTTACAAGCAACCACCAAGCAATTTCTTCTGTGAAAACACTTTTCTTTCTGTCTGTATTTGTGGTTGTTTCCACTGATAGACACATAATTTTACTAATCCAGACGTATGCATTTACCCAACTGAAGTTGTTATTGATACAAATTTACAGCGTTAATTTCCAGATTGTACTGACATTAGCAAAATATTTGAAAACAACGGTTTGCAATTTCTACCTAGTCTTTTTCTTAATGAAATATAGTGTTTTGGATTTTTACACATATCAAGCAAAGCAAATTCAATTTAAAAATTACAATATCTACAATTTTTAAGAAATTGAACCATTTAAAATATATTCCTTAAAAATAAACCCATTGTTCTCAGTAGCTGGAGAAACCACCATTATTGCAAACTATCTGGAAACGAGGATCAACAGATCCGAACTACCAAACCAAGTCAAAACCTAGAGACAAACATTTCCAAAAATGCTGGCAGAATTCAAGGCTGCTCTAGGATTCCTCGTACATGACCAGCGTTTTGAAAATGTTTGGGTGCCTGCCCCACCCTGGAAGCTTTCAGGATTAAGTTTAGCAACTTTGAGCAAGCTGTTTTCTGCTGGCTTGTTTTTCTCTAAGTGGGGAAGCGCCTACCCCGCAGCTTACAACTCTGCCAGGCAGGACAGAAGGCTGTCAGTCCCAGGGTACTGCTGAAGCCAAGTGCCACCCAAGATGCAGGCTGACCTGCCACAGCCCCAGCCAGCCGGCGGAGCTTTGCTTTAGAGGGCCATCGCCACTGATAGGTAACAGGCAATCAGTCCCCTGCAAACTTTGCTGTCACACCATCTTGCCATGTTTCCTGTCTGCTCATCAGCCCTGCTTGAGAATTTCAGGGGCTGGGCTTCTAAGTCGCGTATTGAGCAAAAGATTAGCACCTGAAGCCACCCCCAAAGTATGTTTTATTCTATTAATTATGGATCGGTGGGAGATTCAGTCTTTGTAGTGAGAGTTCACTCAAAGGTCCTTATCTGGAACTCTGACCTGAGAGCTACAGGTATTTATGCACCACTAGGTTCCAAAAAGAATTAAAACCTAAATAAAAATTAACACCTTTTTTTTTTTTTTTCTTTTTTCCCCAGTGCCCTTAGGAATAACAGGTTTGATTCTCCTTTCAACAAAAGTACTTGACAAACTGCTGTTTATCTTTGTTGACCAACTAAACCTGATCCTGCAAAACCATTCAGGAAACAGAAAAGAGAGCACTGCCCTGGTAATGGAGATTCTTTTCAATGATTTACATTAACCAAATCATTTACTTCAACTACTGAATATAAAAAGCTGGTCCTTAGCAAAGTTATCAATAACACAAAATCTATTTTCTTGGTAGCTTCGTTATTTTCAATTAAAATAAAGGTAATGACAAAAAGCAGGGCTTTAGGCTCACTGTAATTGATACACAATGAGAAAGAGAAATTCATCTTGCTGTCATCCTTTTCTGGGGCCAGTCAGCCAGTTCCCTGTTTGATCCTTTTTCTCATTTACTTGGCAAAAGATCAGTCTAAGGGCTGGTGGGACTAACTTTCTCTATTACTGACTAACCTGTCAAAAAGGAAGCAACATCATATCACATTAATAGGTCAGTAACAATTTCTTTATGGCAAACCAGATTTCCAGTTCCACAAAATTACCCCAGGAGAGTTCACCAACCAGATGTCACTTTTCTTCAAGAGTTGCCACTAATGTCATGGAACTTAATCTAAAGTATTTCATCAGTTTCAAAGTCACTATTGATTTATTAGTTTTCTCTTTTCATAATAAAGAAATTTGCCATAAAAACATTTCTACTGCCTAGGTAACTAGTTTATTGCTATCTTTGGTGACCCCAAGAGTTTGTTTGTGAGGGTTTCTTCGCAAAATTCCTTTTTTGCCCTTTTTTTTTTTTTCATTGTGAATGCAGGTAAGTAGATACAGGCACAGACACGCAATAATTATGTAGCATTTCATCCTGCTATTGATCTGTGCTCAAAACTCCCATTGATATGCAGGATCAGGCACATCTTTGCCAGATGGGATTTTTCCAGACTAACCCCTTGAAATTTCACAGTGCTATGTAATGGCAACACTTACCACCTTAATCGAAAAAGTAACAGTGAATTTTCCTTGTAAGCTCAGATTTGTTGATCAAATCCTCAACAGGGCAGTCCAGGAGAGAATGATGTTAAGATTCCTGTGTACCGTTTTACACAATACCCTCTCCCCATCCAAATGCAGCTAGAAGGATTACAGAGCAGTGCCTACCCACACGACATTGGCCTGACTCGCCGAAAGAAAAGAATATTTTATTTTCATGCCTATTTACTTTGTCTGCCTGTCAGCCTGTCAAACAGCTACCATCTGTGACTATAAGGAAAACCAGTCCCCTGATCAAAGCACTGAAATACAGTGAGCAGAGAAGTAGTAACATCAAAATGGTGATTATGAAGGTCCCCATAATCTAACATAAACCACCTGTGAGTTTTCTGGATTGAAATGAGAGTAGGAATAGTTCAGCAGATGCCTTTAGGCTGAGAGACCAGCACAGCTGAAAAAAAATAATTGGTCCCTTTGAGTTCACATGACTCCAATCTTCTTTTTAAGCAGTACTGTCTTTTTCAGCAGGCTCCACTACAGGTACCAAGATTAGCCTTTTTCTTGGTTGTTATGGTGTTGGTCTGTTGTGGTGACTATGATCCTGCATTGCCCTCAACACTATTTTCTATGAGATCCCAAAGCTGCCAGGAAGTAAGAGCAATTTCACCTTCCCGTATGTTTCTACTGTGTCCAGAACACACTTTGTGCTGAAACAAAAGATGTTGCTTCCCATACCAATGTATCAAATTACCATTCCTGGTGTATTGACATTTTTCGATAGTAACACCAGGTGAAGTATTCTGTAATTCAAATTATCCCACTCCTGTTTATGTTTCCTTCTGTAGCCTTCCCCCTGCCCTTTCAAAGCAATATCCTTTCCAGATTCCCTTTTAGCGTCCTTTTCTTCCTCACCACCCATGATGGCAATGAAAAACCCAATAATGTATTTCAGTACATTATGATTAGCTTAAGTATAAACAGCATAGCGTTAATAACAAAGGAAAGCATACGTCCCACTGATGTTCCCTAGCCTGGTAAAGAGAGAAAGAGGCACTCCAGGGGGCAGTTCCCTACCACATGATCCCTTTTGACTGCAATGCAGTTGTTTACACCGTCTGCACAGTACCCGACACAAAAACTGCAGACTCTGAATTCCTCCTGTGCACTGTTCTGCCCCAAGAGAACAGCCAGGCCACGGGAAAACCAAACAAGCGACGACAGTTCCAAGGCCAGGATCACCTTCTGCTTAGGGAGAATGAATGACTTGCACTTCTGAGACTGTCTCCAGCGACTTGAGCAAATCAATTCCTCCTTCCCATCACTTCCTAAGGCCCCAGCCTGATAATGGCTTTTGATCTACCAGTGGGCTATATAGCACCACCGCATTACTGCCATGTGTTTATCGGAGAATGATTCCTGTGTCTATATATTTAATAATAACTAAAATAAAAATACTATCTATTTAATAATAATTCTTCAGCAGAGCACCTGAGATTTCCTCTGCTGAACTACATTCATACCACTTTTGGCATACCTAAAGATATATAGGGTCTGCGCAGTCGGGGAGCACAAATAAAGCAGGTACTCAGATTGGAGGAGAGCTGAGCATATTAAAAACACACGGTTCAATGAAGGTTCAGAGGCATGAATTTGGAAATAACACATTGTACATCACCACAGAATTAGCTACACGACTCCCAGACTCAGCCTACCTCATACAGAAACAGTCCTGCACATTCAGTTTTGACGATGGTTGAGGTTTCTCTGCCATCTCTGCTTGGACACAAAGTCCCCCTCTCCAGAGTAAAACAAGTATTCAGTACCAGTGCCTTGGCAATTGTGGAACAGTGTTTCAAGTCCCATTATTCAGCATTTTTCTCAGCCGTAACCAACTGCTCTCAAGCTCACAGGACTGAACACAACATCATTGACACCAGCAGAATGAGACCCATTCACAGCCCACTAATGATGCTTGGTTCAACAAATAAACTGGAATGGCCTGATAGATACTATTATGCCACTTTATACCTTAAATACTTCATATTGTTATATTTAATATTGGAAGCAATAAACAATTCTTAACTGATTTCTTTTTTTAATTGCATGTGTAAGCGAAATCATAACATTTCTCGCGTAAAGTACAATTGGATAAATGCTTTTTCCCAGACAAAATAAACAAATCAAAAGCAAACTCATGCACACATTCATGACCAACAATAAATGTCAGTGAAAAGCATAATATATGGAGAATAAACAAACACTGAGGGATTTTTCTTCTGAACCAAAGAACCTGGAAAAGTTACATTGGCTTCTTTTTCTTGAGTTCTCTAAACTGCAGTCTTAGAGTCTTCTGGTATCACCCTACCTGGTTTGTCATTTTCAGTTGCACACAGTCAGAAATGTTTTCCTGGTTTTTCCTTTTCCCTTCAGAACTGAAAGTCTGTGTTGCAGAAAGCCCCAGGATCCTAATTTTTCAGAGACTGAATTGTCTTACGTATTTTAAAAAAAGTGTTCTTTCTAAAGCCAAGATTAAGGTCCCAAGCAGGGCAGGATTCAGAGGATTCAGTGGCTGCGTATCACTGTGGGCTGGTTTTGTGATGCTGATAAGATTTTAGTTGCCATGAAGACAGCAGGTTTTTCTAGTCAGAACACACAACTGGAAAAAGAGAAAAGAGAATGGGGGAAATTGATCTCTTAAATGGGATTGCTAGGTTAAAAAGAAAACTGACTTGTTTACACCCATATGATATTATGCGTAGTGTATTTATAATATAAATATATTTAGTATTAATAATGCTCTCAGGGTTCATTTTTACAAGTCAAAAAACTTCAGCAAGGTTTCTTTCAAAAAAAACCCCATAATCCTTATATAAAATCTCAAAGTCGAAAATGTATTCACTGATACAAGTGAGACACTATTTCACCCTCGTCTAAAAGCTATTTCCTTTCATCTTTCTGAATACCTTTTTAACCATCATGGATGATGTCTGCACTCAGCAGTGACATAGAAACAGAGGTTAAAAGCTCTGGAATAAGGAATAGCCTGGGTTGGCAAATGATGCTGAAACACATGTGACTGGAGAGTGCTCCCAAACTCAAACTACGACATCAAAATTGCGTGCTGCACTATTAGCAGCCCGGGTCATTGCCAACTGTGGCTCTGCTTTGAGGTGTAAACCTCACATGGCAAGGCAAACAACACCCTGAAGACTTTGTAACGCTGAGAGGTCAACCGGTCAGCACAGCGATAAAGGGCATCTAGTAACTCAGAAATACACTGCAGTATTTTAGAAGCAGGACTCTGCATCTTTTCCTCAATCCTGTATTTTACTGGTCATCTGCTGGTAATGGAAAGGCAATTGAAGGCCAAAATAACCAAAGGATCACCCTAATATTCTTGAGGTAATATCCTTCTTTCCAATTACTCTCCGCTGAGCAAATACAGGGGGCAGAGGGAGGGGGTTTGCTTGCCCGGGCTTTCTTTGCCAAACCTGCTGTCCAATACAGTCCTGGTAGGGGAGTAACTGCTTGCAAAGCACATTAGAGCCCTCCTGGCCAAGTACAGTTATGCTGGAGCAATAGATCAGCACACACAAAACTGCAGACTGAAAAAGGGCCAAGCTGACTTTCCTGATGAGCTGTCCTGTATGCTCCTCAGCTGCAATTACAGCCCTGTCGTCTAAATTCCAGTACGTATCAACATTATCTTTGTTGGACACTGCTAATTAAGCTTCTCTCTTTTTTTTCACTCCACTTTCAAGTTACACTCAGCGTATTTTGCTTTGCTGAGTTCCTGGATGTCTGTGAGGCTCAGCCTACATTACGCCAAGCGCTGGAGAAGTTTAGAGCAGACATGGGAGAGCTCAGTCAAGGAGCAGTACACTACACTGCAGCATCTGTCTACACGAGCCTCAAGGACCACTGCTCCCTCGTTTTTGAGCTTCAGAAGATCCTGGTTGTTGCCATCCTAGCATCTTTTTATAGAAGAGCATTAACTGTAACTTCACCTAAATCCAAGCTGCTTCAGGAAAAAGTACCAACAGCAGAAAAGGCATAGGAAAGGACTTTACACTGGAAGCAGAGACAGGCTGATGAATGGATTCTCGGAAAGGAGATATTGAATGTAATGTGCTATGGTTATCAAAACACTTAAGGATAAGTATACCAAAACAGAAATAGAAGAAATAATTTGAAATCAACAGATTTCTATAAAAAAGGGGGGAAAAAGAAAGAGGTCTAGTGAGGCAGTTTTATATCTCAGTATCACTCTAATAAATTCTGCTGCAACATACAAGAAGAAATACTAAGATGCAGTTTGTACTTGGAATGTAAGCATACAGTTGTGTGCAATATTCGCTGTACTAAAATTAACAGGAAACACTGAGATCCATATTTCATACAGTATGCACAAAATAGGTTTTACATTACACACCCAATGACCAAATGTGCTTGTGGATGTTGCAGCATTCATGGCGGATTCTTGCTTCGCTATGGTATTAACTTTACGTTTTCATCCTGTGTTTGTAAAACACCATACAGTTTGACATTACCACTTTGTGTACTCTTCCAAATTTGATTAAAATCGAGAAGATGGTAAACATCAAAGAAATAAACAGGATGGAACAGGTAGCACATGAGGGAGGCTGAAGGGGTACAGAAGCAAGACTACCAGTAAACTGGGCTTCACATTATTTCTCCTGCTTTACATGCTGATAAGGTGACTGACTGACCCAAAAGCTGGAAAACTGTAATTGGTTGACAAAAAAAAAGGCAGTAATTAAGGAGTATCTACCTCCCCTTTTTTTCAGGAAGGGAGCAAAGAATGTGTTTCCTTGTCATATGCAATATGTCACATCTTTCCAAATAATATTGGTTGCAACTTTTTCCATCAGTATTTGTAGCTTTTTTTATTGGCTCCAACCTTTACTACTCTAGGAACCTACCTTCTATTACTATCTCTTTGCAGCTTCTAAAGTCCTTGAACATTATTGTAATTCTGACGCCACATTCCTTCTATCCAGTACATGCAGGTGCAGAGCTCTTCATCCTCATGTACCATTGCAACACCTCTGAAAAGCATTACAAAATCTTAGGAAAATAAATCTGACTAAGAAATACAGAAAATTTGCTTTTTACCAAGCATAGTTTAGCTAGTGGGTGATTAAAGTATATAAGATGCTAGTAGCTGTGTGAGAAAACGTTTCTCTTACTATTTAATATGTGTGTTCTCATTGTATTCTAATTTCCAAATTACAAAGCGGAAGAATTCTGCTGCTGGTCATTAATGATTTACCTGTTACGATGTGAAACACTGATGCCCCATTCATTAGGTTACATAGGTGCACCTTCAGTGGCCAGTTTGTCTCAATAAATGAATTATATGTTTTGACATTATTGCATATTTTGCCTTCATACCCATGGCTGAACGAAAGGCAGGAAAGGGCCTGACGTCTCCCTGCTCTGGAGGATAGAAACAGATTGAGAAGTGTATCATCTGCACGTGTTACTGCAGCAGCCTTCCCTTTGTTGTCAAACTCGACTCGGATTCATTCCAAAATATCCAAGTCCAAACCTAATTTCTGGCACGACCTGCAGGATCAAATATGTCTCCTTGGCATGCATTTGCTGTGAGAAAGCCTCAAAAGGACGAGGAATGACAGCCAAACTGATTATCAGTTTCAGTGAGTGAAGGTCAGTAAGTGTAACATCTGCCTTGATGGTGCTTGCCTACATATTCATGCGCAACTTTCTGCTCATCTAGAGGTCACAAAAACTCACAGAATGAACAAGATCCCACTGAAACCCTCTGCTTCCATAGACACGCAGATAGTTCAGGTTTTTACTCGTTCAGTAAGTTTTTTTTTTCCAATTTGACTGACTGAAGGAGCTACATGGGTCAAAATGACTCTGGAATTATTTTATTTTTTTTAAAATTTGATGATGCAAAGATAAGGAAGACGAGGATGGCAAGCATAGTGTAGGAATATTTCTTCTACCTTTTACAGCACATGCTGATTCACCAACACAAGAAAAATTACTATCATTTCCACAATGTCTTTATTATGGGGGGGGGGCTGCCTCAAGCATTTTGGATCATCATGTCATATAAATTAACATAACTCTGTCATGGATTAACATTGAATAACTGTCCCCCTATGCTTATAAAAAACAAAACTTCAAAATGCTAGTTATAAGCCATACAATTGAGTAAGTAATTTCTACAACAGATCTCAAATGCTTTCTCTGCCATGATCTGGGAGAATGATCTGGTCCCACCATGAAGGACTTTAAAAAATGCTTTTGCAATGCAGTTTTTAAAGTTTTACCATATATTGCTCTGCTTTAATGAGTCCATACCCAAATTTTGTGATTTAAAAAGATAATTTTGAGTTCAGAGAGACCAAATACAAATGAGCTTCAGAACACCTTTTACAGAGGTCAGACTCTTTGCTCTGGAAATTTGGAAACAAGACACAGCAGGCATGAAATCATTTATAACAAAAAGAAACAGAAACAAAAATGGATATTTCTTCACCTGACACCCATTAGATTTATGTTTTGATTATTTTGGTTTCAAAAACTGTTTTCATAGTTTGGGACAATATTCCTGAAGTTTGCTAAAGAATATTCCTTCTGTTAAACTCTACAGAAGTCATTGAGTGCATTGGTACATACAACACACCTCAAGCAAATTAATTTTCATGATCCAACAGGCCAAACATGGATTCCCACATAGCGGGCAGTGGAGCCGAAGTGGCCGAGTTAGTACTGTTCTGTATTGGGTACATGTTCCACCGTGTTGCTGGAAAGTGGCTGTGTATTTGCACAGCCTCCTCAGCACCCCAGCAGTGACAAGCAGCCCTTCAACACCATGAAAGATACTCATTGTTAAAACCAGGAAAGACAACAGACTTCTTACTATACGTAGTTTTTCTAATAGCCTTTCTCTTTCTTGAGTTATCACCACATGTTCTCATTCCATTTCATGCTTTCCCAGTGTTATTACTAACCAGCAAAATTAGGGGAAAACTTTGCTCATCAACACAGGAGATAAAATGCTTTAGGTTCTTGATAAAGAATCTAAAAGAGATAAGACAAAATCATATGTTTCTTAACCAAAACTGAGTGCTTAACAGCTAGAAAATTTTCATACTCCAATTTGACATAGTGAAAAGACAGGATTACATCTAAATGCAATTGAGTATTATAAAAACAGAAGACTGTGAAAGGCATAAACAAAAGTAGCTGTGTAAGGTAACCCAGTAGATAGATAGGTAGGAAAAATCAGTTTCATAGAGACGGGTGTAACTTAATTTAAGACATGTCTGAGGCAACAACAAAAAAAGTTAAATTCCCTTTCTCGGTCAAATTTTATATTCTTGCAAGAAGTTACTATTTCCTATTTTTGTTTTAGATTAGTTAAACACAACAGAACCACGAGACATCAAGATGAGACATGGGGGTAAGGTCGCATCTCCATTTGCTGTAGGCAGAGCACAAAAAGCATAGCAAGCAATATTCTTTCCATGTCAGAGTGTGCAAAACAAAATGCTTTTTCTTACTTACCTAATGTAATTTCACACATACACCATACAGCTTGTGAGTGCTCTGACTGAGAATTAAACAATAAATTTTTTGCATTAAACAGGTGTAGCTTTCCACTCACAAGGTCCTTAATGCACTCCACAAAGTTTCATGAAAATTTTAATTCCAAAGGAAGATATTTTTGTTCTTCATTTACAGTAAATTACGTGAATGACATGTTTCTTTAATCTTTATCTTTCAAATAAATTAATGAGCAGCTTTAATTAATTAGTAAGTACTAAGTATTTGTTATTAATGATCATTCTCTTGTCATTGTCCTGGATTATATCAAGTGTTTATTAGAGCAAAAAAATAATGAAAGTCATGATTAATAGTTGTGTTTAGTATGGTAAATTCTAATTAGTCTATAGATAGCATGCTCTACTGTTGTAACTGCTTATATAAACACAGCATAAGAGAAAGATGTATAATGTAAATAAACTGGTGAATGCAATTGCAGGACCCATCATGGCTCCACAATGTTTCAGGAATTCTCTATTTAGCAAGGATTACTCAGCTGGCAAAGCAACAAAAGAAGACAGGGTGACTACATCAGAGGAAGAGAAAGGAGGGAGCAGAACAAAATGTTTTAAAATAGAGCTGAAGAACAAAGTTGTGTGAAAGACAGGAAGGAGGAACCTTTTCAAGAAGCAGAAAAATTTTACATGACGGAAGAAAGTGCCCAAAACCTCTTGATTACTCTGTCTTCCAGTAGACACCCACATCCCTGTAGCTGATTAACTACACTTCTGTTTGCTGAATTCTGCGTGTTCCTATCCCAAATATTGTGGGGTTTGGGGGCTGGAAGTGAGTTTCATAGAAAGGCCACATGAGATTTAAGCATGCTGGGGGGAAGATCTTACATGTGGCCCATTTCGTTAGCCATTTCTGAGACAGGAGAAGTGTAACTTTGGCTCGATTCCCCTCCACCCACTTTGTTGTGTGCAAAAGCACATTCTAGCTTAGGTTGACAGCTGACCTGCTAGAGCCCAAAGACAGTCTTCAGCGTAATCACAGGCACAGATAACATGGCTGGTCAGAGAGCTGGCTGAACACTTTTTGCTGAAAAATTAATTATAGAGAAAATTACTTCTCCACCAATTTTTACAGTGAAAAAATTGCTTTCAACAAGCCTCTTAAAAGATAATAGTTTTATATCAGTGATAATCCATTGGAAAAAAAGCATTTTATCTGTTTTCATATAAATCTTCATTTTTCAATATTGCTGAAGAAGTGCAACTTCTGACTAACATGAGTAAAGGCATGGAAGATGTGCTCTTGAGCAATGGTCCATTGATAAATGAAAAAGTAGATGAGCTCACTACTCTGTTAAATAAGAAAGCACTCTCCATCACTGCCTGAGAGAAATTGAACCGTCATAGTCATTTGCCAACTTTCAAAAAACAGTTCACTTCCATTATTTGAAATTAGATTATTAAGTGTTTCTTTCCAGAATCATAACGTCAGGAACCACTCCCTATATACATCAACTTTAAGACTTTGTGTAACAGCTCCTTTTCCTTTAAAGCAGGCAAACTACAAATATTTTTTTTGTTCACATATTTCTAGGACTTGAAACTTTTTATCTCAAAATGCTTTTATAAAATTTTTTATATACTTCTTTTTCTACTCCAGCCATTATTTTTTGTCACTGACATGCATGGGGAGTGCAGCCCCCTGCCTGGTGTAGGCAGTGAGGGAGGAAATCTTGGTCTCTCAAGCCTTTTGGGCCAGGTACGCCTGTCCATATGATGTTTGCCAAGCAAAACACGGAGTCTCATTTGAGCACACTTTTTGTACTAATCCACAAGACACTCACTCATGTGCTTAAACTTAAACATTTCAGAGGAGCTGAGAAGGTTGCTGGAAGTATATGCTTACCAGCTAACTCATGACCAGCATAGGAGATAACTCAGGAATGCAGCCATGAACAGCAAATAAACATATGCTGTATACTCTTAGAAAATGGGTTTGGTTTTCAGGTTCATTTCAGTGAGTAACATTTTCAGAAATGTAGACTGATTTTGCTCTTAAGTTAACGAGGCAAAAAACACACTTTTACTTTCAGCTGAAGGATATAAGGAAAAATGACTCTAAACTAACCATCCTATTAAATCTAAAAGTCTTCAGTTGAATCATTTATATGCAGTTTGTGAGGTCAAACAATTTACTTTTTTTATGGTTAATTACAACTTTTGAAGGAAACGAAAAGGCCTTCATATTGTGTGTCTGCTAATAATTACCAGTAATGTGATTAAATTCATGTTTAATGCTTATCTAAATTAGCTCATTAGCTTGTATGGATGTTTGAAAACCTCCAAAGACTGAAAAATATTCAGCTTTCATTATAGTCCTGATACTGATCTCACAGACTGTGGCTACCATATTCATTACTCTCTGTATACACAGTACTGTGTGCAATATCGGTTGTTTCAAACCAATTATTATGCAAATCCCAAGATCTTCTTGCTTGCCACTCCCCAGTGACAATGAAATCTTGTTTGGCTTAAATAATCATTTGGGGCCCATTTACACTGTGTATGAATATTACAGAAATTGTATAGTAAGGCACTATATTTTCTTTCATCAGAGAGTAACAGAAAATAGCAAAGATCAAACAGAAGAATAATTTCAGTTTCTCTTCCCTACAACTAAATTCTGGTGCCTCCATACTTTTTTCTGGAGTATATGTTACTAGATGAAAATAACAGACTGGTCTAGGTTGGTCTTGGTTTGCTGCCTATTTTTCTTATACTGAGAAGCTTCTTATCATGGATTGATTTCAGTGACATTAATCAGAGAGGTAAGTGCACCTGGTAAGAACCACATAACCTCGTTGCTACTCCTTCCCCCTAAAGGCAGTATGAGAAAACAGTAAAAGAGAACCAGTTTCTGAATAAAAAAAAAAAAAAATTAATTGATAAAACAACTTGTGCCTTGTAAAACCAGAGCAGATGCATAATTACATTTCAATATTATAAAAGAGTCCTTACAACTATGTGCGATTATATATCTATATAACTTTAAAATTATTAGAGATTTACAAAATGCAGTTATTTTCTTTTCTCTATTTCTTTTAATGTAACAATATTTTTTTTTTATTCTGCATGACTCCCTGAAGAATTTTATTCTCAACTTTAATGGGACCAAAGTTTAATTTGTATATGAAATCCAGTTTTTAGACCAAAAACTCTTCAGTTTTTTGAGAGCAGTTTTTTAAAACATGTCTTTATGATCATACACTGTTTGTCAACATATTATAATTTTTTTTTAAATAAATTTTATATCATGCACATTGTAACTCCATTTTTGGAATACCAAGTAC
Source organism: Burhinus bistriatus (assembly GCA_013397275.1). Lineage (NCBI taxonomy): Eukaryota > Metazoa > Chordata > Aves > Charadriiformes > Burhinidae > Burhinus > Burhinus bistriatus. The sequence continues at coordinate 176,696 of VYXH01011016.1, read as the reverse complement.
TGTATTAAAAAAAAAGCAACTTCATGGCATTCATTAAAACCACAAATTAAGATATAATTAAGTAGATTCCTGCTGGCAAAGCATCGCAACAAATTAATAGAGTAAAGCTTTTTGCTCTAACTTCTCCATAGTCAGGAGAATATTAACTGTATTAATAGCGCTACATTAAAATATCTAGCTGTAAAAATTTTTCATAATTCACAACTGCTGACGCATGAGTTTGTTAACAGATAAGCCTCCAAACTTTTAGCTGCATATTGTATTTGCTCATTCTCCTCTCTAGCTATTTCTAAGAAATATTTATTTCATGAACAAATTCAGTAACCAGTTGTCAAATCCTTATTGACATAAAAAGAATAGCTAAGTCTTTTCCTCTTTATTATTACTGGTGTCCAGATTTCACTAATTTTTCTTCAGCATAGATGTTGTAGGTTGCATTTTGTTTAATAACCTGAATCATTTCAGAACCAAAATACAAAACCAAAAAAAGTCTGTAGTTAAGCAAAACAGATTCTATTGTCTAGTAACCATTATCCTTCTGCCCGTTATAGTTCAAACATGATCCATATAACCATGAAAAAAAAAAATATTCAACCAATATTACTTATCTATCTGATAGAGGCAATTTGTATTCAATATCTGTAAATTTCAAAGGCAGGATCATTCCTTATCTATGATAAAGCTCTTTCCCAAGTGGTCATCAAAACCAAGGCTTCCTATGCGGCTGTGCACTTGAGGTAACTGAGAATGCCTCACCTCTGGCAATCAGAAGCAGTCTCTTATGCTTCTTTGAAACACTGCAATTTAGATGCAGTGGTTATTTCTAGAATTAGCGGAATTCACATCAATATCTTCTTGTTCCCTCACTTCAATACAGAATTTCATAAAATGGAAAGACTGGAATCTTGTGGTACTTTCCTTTTCAGGAAAGGTCATTTCTGTTTTTCTCAGTAAAACTTTCTTGAGCATTACAACATTCATGGGAACCAAAGCTTTCCCTGAGGATGAGTCCATCTGTATTTTATTTCCAGGTTCAATTTTCATTGCAAGCAGCTAGGTTATGCCCTCTTTTTGCTATCTGTACAATGTAATAATTTATAAATTAGAAATAGTGTATATATGTTATCCTTCAAATAAATTATTCCAAGCCATTCCATTTGTATGGTTTTGCAACCAGGAAAACACATAAATAAAAATAATGTATTCTATACAGGATGTAAAGTATATGGCTCTGACTCAGGCTTGCATTTGTATTTGGATGGAAACAGAAAGGGATGTATTTGGATGGAAACAGTCAGTATTGCTCTGACTCAAGCTTACATTTGTATTTGGATGGAAACAGAAAGAGAGCTGTGTTTCACCCCTGTATTAGGGGTGAAATGAGCCAGCAATGTGCACTTGCAGCCCAGAAGGCCAACTGCATCCTAGGCTGCACCAAAAGACGCATGGCCAGCAGGTTGAGGGAGGTGATTCTGCCCCTCTACTCTGCTCTCGTGAGACCCCACCTGGAGTCCTGCATCCAGCTCTGGGGCCCCCAACGTAAGGAGGACATGGACCTGTTGGAGCAAGTCCAGAGGAGGGCCACAAAGCTGATCAGAGGGCTGGAGCACTTCTCCTATGAAGACAGGCTGAGAGAGTTGGGGTTGTTCAGCCTGGAGAAGAGAAGGCTCTGGGGAGACCTTATAGCAGCCTTCCAGTACTTAAAGGGGGCCTAGAGGAAAGACCAGGAGGGACTCTTGATCAGGGAGTGTAGCAATAGGACGAGGGGTAACAGTTTTAAACTGAAAGAGGGTAGATTTAGATTAGATCTCAGGAAGAAATTGTTTACTATGAGGGCAGTGAGACACTGGAACAGGTTGCCCAGGGAAGCTGTGGATGCCCCATCCCTGGAAGTGTTCAAGGCCAGGTTGGATGGGGCTTTGAGCAACCAGGTCTAGTGGGAGGTGTCTTTGCCCATGGCAGGGGGGTTGGAACTAGATGATCTTTAAGGTCCCTTCCAACCCAAACCATTCTATAATTCTAAGATTCTATGATTAGTCAACTTTCATAATGGCAAACAAAAGTGTTACAACCCCACAACCCAGTCTCCACCTAGGAGCTTTCGGTCTGCCCTTGCCTTCTGCCATCAGGGATGCTTCCCCTAGTAATGTCTCTTGCTGCAGGGACCCAGCAGCTTTCTGGTGCTGTTACTTTCCCTGGTTCAGCAGACAGCAGGCTGGAGGCTCCCACTATCTCCCTCCTTCCACACTGTCTTTGGGATAAGAAGACCAGCTGATGCCATGGCTTGCCCGGGCCCCGCCTGTGCATGTCCACTTAAACATGCCGCAAGGGCAAGGCCCTGCAGGGATCCACATTACTCATTTATCCGTGTGCTGCAGTTGAGGTCTCTGGAAACCAGAGACTCGGCTCACTCCTTGCCCTGCTTTCAATCCAGACCCAAATCCCCTTTCTCAGCCTGAATCTTCCCATCAGCTTTTGGGGCCAGGGAATCAGGTACCAAAGTAAGCATGGTCACACGTACAGCTTTTCTCTTAGGAAAGACTAACAAAATACTGTGTAGGCTGAAGAAAAATCTCAGCTATAGCCAGATACCTAGTTTTTCATTTATCTACCATAGCGCTTTTTAGAAAGTATTGTTTGGCTTCTCCTTGGCTAAAGCACATATATCATGGTGCCTGGGAGACTTTTCTATGGGAGACGAGGAAGTTGGCTGTTATATATTTTGGGAAGCCTACTTGGATTGAGCATGGGATACAGAGAATGACGTGCACAAGAGATAATCAATCTGTGTTATGAAATACCAGGGAAGTACAGAGAGATACGGGTTAACATTATGCTAAAGAAAACCAAAATCTTTCCATTCATTTTAGTAAGTTGATTAAAAAAAATAAAATTGGATTTGTGCTTGTTTCAAATGCTATTTTTTCTAAGAATGATATAAAAGAAATATTTGGAACACAATTTTAAGAAATCTTTAGACTTTCTGAGAAACGTGAATCTTAATTTCCTGTCCTCTCTGAAAACAAAACACCTTTTGAAAAATTAGATTCTACACAGATTATAATTTGATGATTCAAAAGCCTCCATGATTTTTACCTTTAAACACAAACACTTCTTCCAAAAAGATCTTAGTAACATTTTCTGAAAAAGCATTCATTTTATACACTGGTAATACAAAATTGGCTGGTTTAACTTATTTCGTCATTTATAAAGTACTATACTTCAGTTGCCAAAGCAGGATTGTAAGGAGATGTGGTTTAGAGGCTGACTCCTCTAGTTAGTTTTCAATTCCACCAGCATTCATGTAAGGACCATTTGTACTGAACTGCCAGAGAACACATCAAAGAGCATTCCCTGCTGTTACCAGCAAGAATATTTATCTTACCACAGTACCGGAGCCTGGAGTTTTACCTATTGAATGGAATACCTTGTTTTCACTTTTTAAGCTTAATCACCTACTATACACTTTCACTGCAAAACGAGACCTTAGGCTCATCTTTCACTAATGAATATGCAGTGATTCATAGAAATAATTTTTTTTCTAACCATGTGCTGTAAGTACATACTTGTTAATAGCACAGAAAGGTTTAACTTATATTTAAAGAGGACTAAAAATAACATTTTCATCTGGGATTATTTTTGTTTCTAATCTGTCAGAACACCAATATGTTACACATTGAGTAGTTACCTATTTTATTCCAGGAGATAAATACATATCTTATGCAAATAAGCAGATTTGGCAGGGGAAAACATGCATTTTTATCTAAATCACAGGCAAGTAAAAAAAAGGTTGACTCATATATGAAAGAATATATAGAACATATTATAATCATATAAGAACAGTTTAATTTCAGATCATTAAACAGGTGTAATGTACAAATTTTTCTAATCATATGAAAATTAAGGAAAATATTTATACCTTTATACAAAAAGGGTTTCAGTACAGCTGACAAAATCATTAAGAAAAATGTTTGCTGTTTTAACTGCTTCCACTTCTTCAAATATGATTCTAGAAGAAAACAAGGGAATTCAGAAATGTCACACTATATCTGTGTAGCTAGTGGCTATTTGGCTCTGATCTGGCATACATTAACAGATCCGAAAGATGTGCAGCTATTCATTTGCAATTCAAAATGTCTGCATAACAGTGTCACTCTATAAGAAATACAATCTATTATAATAAACTATCATTCAATAATGACTTTGATAGTTTAAGTGTTGATTAATGAAGCCTTCTGTCTAAAAAAAAAAAATCAAATTGTGATAATTAATCATTTACAGAAACTGTAAGAGACTCTGTGTGTGAGTACATCTTCTAGCCCTTCTTTAGCCGTAGCAGGAATCCATGTTTTCATTTAGTCATCAGGGGTAGGACATGTATCAGCAATTGCAGTACCTTAGTATAATTCATTCATGTGCCTATATGAATAACATCCTGCACAACAAATATATGAATAATAGATGTGCCAAACAAAAAAGAAGCCAGTTTGCTATGGTAACTTTGGGAGTAATCGTTTAGTCTGCTTTGACTCTTAGGATCTCCCTATTTTGCCACTATGTACACAGGTCTTCTTGATTTTCAAAATAAGCAGTGGGATCTTCAGCTGGGAAAGAGCGCCTGCTTCACTGTGTTGTACACTCCAGAATATTCAAAATACAGGCATATATGAAAGACTACAGGCAAGCTCTGTCTAGCTGTGTATCTGAAATACAGACACAAGTAGTTTCTTTTCCATCTGTAGAAGAGAAAGTGCCACAATCTTGTGGTGCACTTCACATGTTATCCTGCCACAAAGAGACAACCTGCTGGGATTAATTGGAAATGCACAGGAAAGCTGCCTCAGCCTCCTAGCGCTGCTGAGCCTGTCGCCCTAATGCTAGCAAATCTGGAGCTGCTGCCGTCAATCCTCCGCACTTAGAAAGTGAAAAAGATACACTTTGGATGTTCACATGCCGTAATATGAATCAGAAATAGCAGAAACAAGCAATACACTTATACCAGCTGCTGCAAACTTGTGAAGTTGTTACTGTCTTCACGAGTAACAGAATTTTATGTAACTGAAACGTGACAAATGGAATAAAAAGGAAACAACATGATATTTATTGGGGATTTTCTTAAGTTATCTGCATCTCCCAGGAATTTGAGAAATTAATATCCTAGTGTAAGATAAACTTGTAGCCTCATTTGCAAAAGTTGCATTTTGGTAATTTTTTAGCCAAATGCTCCACGGTCTTTTGGGTGACAAGAGAGGAAAAAATGATTGTCCCTACTTTAAAGTAAACAAACAAAAATGGGATTAGGATGGGAACCATTAGAAGAAAAACAGGATTGGGAGCTGGTGTGAAGAAATGGGAATTAACTCAGCCAAGATCCATGGATCTGGTAAGTACAGGAAACTGGGGAGAGAAAAAAAGGTAATACATGAGTAAGCATAAAATTAGGTTAATGTGTGAAGGACATTCAAACAATACTTGAACGAGGACCTAGGCCTTGTCTATTAAGACAAGGAGACTGGGTGAAAAAATCTTGAATAAAGGACTGAGATGAAGAACCTTAGAAGGAAGAGTACAAGATGAAGAGCACATAAAAGGGCCTTTCGATCTGCTACTTGTGAACATGGGGCCACAGAAGACTCTGTAGTGAAGGCAGAGTTGGCTGTGCTGTGAAGCCAGCAGGAAAGCAGTAGAAACAGAAGGTGGCTGGAATAGGCAGAGGTGTAATGGGTCTCCTTTAGCGAGAATGACAGAAATAGGTGATCACGACAGAAATAGGTGATCACAACAGCATAGTCCATTCAAGTGCTTGAAATGAAATCCTGAGCTTCCCACATACACCTAAATTGCTACACCCAGGATCAGTTTCTCGTTCCTAGGTTTATGCATCCCAGCCAGCCACTGGGCAGAAGTAGCAGCACATGGAGGAAAACTGGTGTGTATGGATATGGAGGAAGGCCTTGCATGCACAATGCAGTCAGTACCAGGCAACACAGGGACCACTACCATGGAGTGTACCAAGAAGAGCAGCAATACTATCTCAGCTTCTTGTCATGGAGAGCCTCAGTGAATACAGGATTCTGTGCAGAATCAGTGTAGAGCATTCATGAAAGAAAAGTTACATAAAAGGGAAGAAGAGCATAAAAATTATGAATAGTTATGTGTGCAATTTTCTACGCAATGCATTTTAGCTTTATTACAAGATTTGAAATGTGCTACTACCAGAACATCTGCTTAAAATGCTTCAAAGTGATGCTTACTGTAGCATTTGCCTAAAGCTATCAGCAAATATTTATGAAATGCACCAGCTGAGTATTTCCAAGTATACCAGTAACAGTTTGTACACAAAATGGGGAGCTGCTACTGTTATTAGTTACCCTGTTAAGTCCGATAACAAACACCCGTATAATGGCTTTAGTATGTTTCAGCCATACAAGTGACCTCAGAGATGTTATTTCTTGTTCTTCATTTGCTTTTTGAATAGACCCATGAAATTGAACCCTTTCCATAGAATTTAGTTATACTCAAAAAAAAAAAAAAGTAGGAAATCCTAGATCCACAGCTAATCACATGCCTAATAGAAACATTACACCTCTAAGTGATATAAGGTCAATATTAAAATATTTTGAAGTACCACAGAAGCCTGCATGAAGTTCTCAATTTTTCTGCATTTAAAGGACTGTGTGACTAGTGTATGCTAAAAACTAAATGTACCTAATGGTTAAGATGTTAAGTGCTCACTCACCATAATGATCCATCAATTAGAATAGAAAATGAATCAAAAACAGAGAGGATTTAAAGGGAAAGGAAAAGCATAACTAAAGAAAAAAAAATCACAAAACATAGGGTGCTTAATCACAAGAGTGCTTAACTAATCAAAGCATGTTTTTACAAATACATTTTATGTAAATGCTACATATGCCTTAGATACCTTTTTTTTGGGGGGTAGTCTGTCATTATCTTCCCATCTTCCTATCAACAATGGGAATATTTGAACCAAGAGGGCTAGAGGAGAGGAAAAAAATAGAAGACTTCGCAACTTCCTTAGGATTGAGACATTTATGGTTGGAGGGTGTATCTACATATTCCACAAAGGGAAATGGAAGAATTTTTACCTCATCCAGATTGATGGTGTTTCCTCTTGGAATTACCGGAAAATAATACCTCCTTTCTATTTACAAATTCTTGTTCACAAGAACAATTCTAGGCATGTAATTAATTTCAAGCATACTACTCCAGTGGGACAGGTCTCATGCAGAAAGTTATTCTTGTGTTGATATTTCCAGGATCAGGCACTAAAAAAGCAGGTGCTTCTGACTAAATTCTCACTCTAGTAACAAAAGAGTTAAAGCTAGCAAACAGACCTGCTGCATGAAAAGTCTAACAAAGTCTCTCTGTAGCTTGGAAAGGACAACAGTGTCGACAAGAACAGTGCCATTCCTGTCAGCCACTCCCAATCTGCTTTCATACACATAACTGGTCAGAGACCGGATACCTCAGTTTCTGTACATACAGAAGTCCAGAAATCAGAATCTCTGACTTTTATCGCAAGTTTCTTTACTTGTTCTCCAGTCCAGATCATGTGTCTTGATCAAGGGATGAAGACTGACTCCTTGTTCTCTCTCTCATCAGCTTGTTTTATTTTGTTCTTCAGCTGAGAAACTTCTACTTGAACGAACTTCCCTCCTCTTTCCTCAGTATTTGTGATAATGGAACTGTTCCAGCCCTGATAATTTCCCCAGCACACCTTACTTCTTCAGCAATTATTTATAATATCAGTTGCCTCTTTTTTTATTGTTATCCGGTTTGGAGCGTTTTGCTCAGTAGGTTATTCTGACTAGTTATGTTGTGTGATAGGCAGAGCATTTGCTATATGTACGACTCATTAAGAAACACATGTGAACCCCACAGACTATCAGAATTATTCATTTGCAGAGATCTATAGTCTAAATCATCACAAAGTTTAATTTAAGCAAAGCAAAAACCAAGAGTGTAAAGAAGCAATAACTGTAATAACATAATATCAGAAAGGGTGATCTTCCTTGCTGTTATCAACAGTTACAGTCATATGTAATAAATACCAAAATTAACATGGAATGAAAGAAAGCTTTTTTTTTTTTCCTTTTTGTTAATGCTAAAGCATTGCATTCTGATTGTTAGTTCATTTTATTTGAATTTAAAACCAGGATTAGATATCATTTACATTAGATTTACCATAAAATTATTATACCATTAGTAATCCAAACAAACATTTTATTTCTCACACTGGTGTAGTATCAAACATTTTGACATTATTGACATATTGACATAGTATCATAAAAAAATATTTTTTTTCCACTTCTCTTCCACTGACTTTCTCATTCTTTTCTTCACATTTTACCTGCTTCTAATCAGAATTTGAACATTCTTCCCTTCCCTTCTTTTTGCAAGTCAGGGACTAGAAACAAGTGCCCATACTTCTCTCTGATGTCAGCTACTATGAAAAATAGTATTTCACAGGCAAAAACTCAATTGGCTGTTTTTGGTCAATTTAAATCTACTTTCAGCTTTCTAGCTACAGCAAATGGCATGCAGCAAACCAAAGACATTTAATGTAAGAATGGTCGCAGTCATTACCCACAACATTAAAAAATGTGCAGAATTGAAGAGCCACTGCCTAAAAATTACTTTTATTTCAGTTTTATGGTTTAAAAAAAAACAAACATTAAAAGTTAAAACTGTTTACAAAGCTAATGTGTACTGCGCTCTCTGAGGGAGACTAAGTGTTGCAGTCATGAAGCCAGGTTCCCCAACACAAGACTACGGTCAAAGTCAGCTCAGTAAGTAAGGTTACATTTTTATACTCTCCAGCCTTTACAAGCCGTAGGAAACTTGGGCCTTCCACTTATATGACATAACTGGGCTGGATACACCCATGCTTCAGAGCACTGGGACACAAGTCTACTATTCTGCTTTTCTCCCTAACTCTGAACACAATGCTCTATCAATCATGTCAAAATAATCAAAACACTCCTTTAAAGCTATTACCTTTTAAAGTATTTTACCTAGGTTTCTATCCAACCAGCTTCATGCAAAAAGGTTTTGAAATTTTAACCCTCATCTTTTGATTTTCATGTGTTTAGCATAAATATTTTTCAGAGTATAGGTTTCAGGTAGCTGAGATTCAAGTAAACAGTAGGTGAGATTAATTTCTGTCCTAGGGTGCAGAAGTAAAAACAGAATTGTTTTCCTATGCTAATAAATTGTCTTGAGTTAGAAATTTTTTGAAGAGGAAAAAGGAAATGTTACCTAACGAAACCATTTTACACAGAGGAGCATTCCAATTCCTTTACCTTCTATACAATACTTTTTTAATGCTCAGTAGTACAGTCATTTAGATCAGCAAGATCTGTTTGTATACATAGCAACTTTCATGACATAAAGGGAACGATGTTGCATAATTTAATGACAAGAAATAGAAAATATTTCACCATAGTCATAATCAATAAGATTACCTATATTAGCCTACCATGTACACTTGTGATTGAAAGTATTCAAAACTGTTCATTTTAAAAAGAAAGGCTAATACATCTGAGGCAGAAATTGCCTAATGGAAGACAGTATCACAAGTTTATAGAAACACCTCTGGCCCTGAAAATAGGAGGATATAAGAAAAAAGGAAAATTAAATCTCTCTCAGTAACGTGGTTTAATGATTCAGGTTATCTACTACACTTTCCTCTGGCTATTCACTATTTCAAACCAGTTCTTTTTCTATTCAATAAGTGTTGAAGTATGACATAACTTCTAACCTTTCCCTATCATTTCAGTTTGTGAAACGAAGTCAGAGTGGGTACTTACTAGAGATTCTGATCATCATTCTATTCACAAAGACACTGACTTCAACAAGCTGTTAATAAACAAAAGAATGTGTAATAAAATCTTAGATTTTGCTGATCAGTGAATTTCTTCTGTACTTTACATTTTCTCCATCTACTTTTATGGAATACATTTTTAAAATATATTTTTCATTAAACACTTCTAATTAGTTCATTTTCTATTATGTTCATTTCTTTACCAATTATGAATAAGATTTCTGAAGTTACTTTGCTCCAGACACCATAAATATATGAACCGTTTTCAGAATAGAAAGGATTTCATCGACTGTATGTCATCAAGAAAGTTACTTGACCAGAATGAAAAAAAACTCTAATTCTGAAAGAATTTTTTTACAGTATAGCTGAAAAAAAATGCAATCAGAACAGCCTTATTTCTTACTAGTGACTGACTTTGATGCTGAATAGGCTTCTGATTTCATTGTGTCATTAAAGCAGAATATTCACTGGTGTAGAGAGAATTTGTTTCTGTGAATAACGTGTAAGTTTTAATTCCTTACACAAGTTAAACTTTAGCACATGATGTTCATAGTTACCCAAATTAATGAATGAAATACTTGACTTTATTTATCATTCACCTGGAAAGAAGAAAGTCAATGCAGGCATAGCATTTGCACCCACAAAAAAAAAAAAAAAAAAAAAGAAAAGAAGAGATATGTTGGCAGTGATCACAGCCGGTAAACAGCACTGTGTTGGAAAGAAGAACAGAGATTTGAAAATTTCAAAAATTGTGAGCACAAATTACATAGAGATGCAGCAGTATTATCAGAATATATCATTGATCAAGAAGAGAGATGGCAGGTTCTGGGTTTTATTATACATAAGCTTTTTTTAAAAAAAATCATTTTAATGACAGCTGCAGGTGCATTGGAAGGCTGCTGCTTTCTTACCAAGATGTCCTGTAATAGTCGTACTCATAGTACTGGTTGTAAAGATTGGTCAGTGTACTTACAAACAGGAAACACTACCAGTAGCCCAAGACATTAGCTTCCCATGTGCTTACATATCTTCGTTTTACTGTGAGCAAAACGTGCACACGTAAAGTTTGAGATACCCATCATAACAAGAAAGTACAACTCAGAAGATGACACATCACCAGTCATTATTGTGTTATGACCTAAATACATTATCTTTAAAATACTATCTTTATGAATATGAGTAGAGTCACTTAAAAGCAGTTAGCCAAACATTTAATTTTCAACATGCCTCTCAACAGCAGAGATTTCACTCTCTGACTATTGTAATTCTCAGTCTACTTTATTATCCCAAGACAGAGCGACCATATAATTAAATTAACTGTGACTTTGCAACTAATTTTCAGATTTTAAAAAACCATATGGTACCTTTCATGGGACATTTAATCTGTTCATTTATTAAAAACTTTGACCCCACAAGTATTTTCCTCTGTTCAATTAAAAATCTATTAGAATATTAGTCCATGCATTGGTGTCATGCAATCATCACTACTCAACACAAGCCAAACATAATGGATGACAGCTGAGTAAACCTTAGCTTTAATTTCAATAACACAGTATGAAGTCTTCGTAGTGAACATGCTTTCCTCTTTCTTTCATTTTTTGCAATCAGATTTCAAACATTTGTCATTTTTTTCATCTTTCTGAAGACGTACCTGTTCCCTGTCCTCATTGGTGAGCACCAAAGATTCACAAGCCTGTAACAGGTCAAATGTTTGGAACTAGACGTTATGTTGGACTACAGAGGGAACATGGGTGAATGCTCCCATATGTACTTACATCACCAGTTTGATTTGATCCCTGTTTTGCTCTAATTGGCCACTTTCAAACAGTGCAGAGGCTGACCGTACCAAGTTTGATACTCTCTCCCTCTATGCCTGTCTTCCATGTCATTGCTCTACGCTGCTGTGCAAGAGCAACACATATTCGGTGTCACGTTATAATAAGATAAATGTGGATTTGTAAAGCAGCCCTCTTCTAATTTAAGATATATGGAAGTATCAACAACAAAACTGTTGTTTTTCTTATTTGAGATATATGGCAGTATCAACAACAAACACTGTCCTGGGCAGCTAAGAGAGGCCCATGAAGTCAGCCACAGCTCAAAGAATTTGTCTTGAATCAGTTTTCAAGGAGGTCTTATACACAAATATTATGGCAGCATGATACTGCATAGCCACTTCATTTTGAAAAGATTAAATCAGCCTGTCCAGAGACTAGGGAGGTCAATGCCATAAATGGTGTAATTTTTGCCAATTAGGTGGGTATTATGCCTCACAGTGCCAGATCTCTGCAGATGTGGGCCAAAGAAGTTTGTGTACATGAAGAGGGGACAGAAAGGAGCTCCAGCTGAAGCCTCCAGACCAGGACAAATGCATAGCTCTGATGAAGGCTGCACTTCTCAATGTACTCACAGTGGACAGAAAAGAGGCCAAGGTTGACAGGACATGCACCATGGGAGAGTAGGAAGCCTTAACCATCCCTGGCTCAGTTGCCAGACAATGCAATGAGTGCTGAGCTTGCTGGTACACGTTCATGGGTCACAGTGTAAAGGTCTTCATCTGAATGTGCACAGACAAAGGTCAAGTTACTTAGCAAGTATTTCTCCTACTTGTTTCCTGAGGGGTCTAAGATTCAACCAGATTGACCAGAGCTCACTGTTGGCAGTCCAAACGCATTGCAAACACAGCCCTGGGCAAAAGCTGACAGATGTTTAAAGACAGGTAAAATTAATTCTGTGCAAAATATGGAAATACCCACATTATTTTTGTCTGAATTCTTACTTATAGCCTGGGTTTTGTCAGGTTTCCATTAATGAAGAAATAGTCTCAGCTTTTTCTTTCTTTCCTCCTTCACCATCATACTTCGAGTTATTTCCTCTGTCTTGTTGCTGCACATCATTATCAATCTTCCATGCTCATTTATGATTAGTTTTGTAATAACCTTTCTTCCTCCTCTTTCTCCTCACTTGTCATTACTGCTTTTTTATACCTCCTTATTCATGCAGAGAGCAAATTTGTAAGATCATTGCCACCCTCCTCCCCGTAAAAGAAATTCCACTGCCCTGCTGCACACATAAGATTCAGATTCAATATTCCCTTTTTTTGCCTCTGCTTTGTTTTCACTTCAGGGGTCAAAAAGGGCTAACAGCCTTGTAGCTTCTCTGTTTGTATGTGCCACATCTCAAAATCCATCCAGAGAATCATGGGTAAGTTTTTGTATTATGACAGCCTCTAAAACTCAGAGCTTTAATGTCTCACATCACAGGCAAGCAAAAAATACTTCCAAATTTCTACAATCTATTGTAAAACCCAGATTTGCATTTAGACAGTGAACGTTACTCAGGGTAAACCATACCACACCTGATATCTTTACTATTAATCTAGATGACTTTTGATGTCTGTAAGGATTAGAGCACATGGAAAGGGATCTGAATGCTTGGTGCACTTAGGACAAAACACTGTTTAAAATGTTTCAAAAACAGTGTTCGGCCATGGCAATTTCCAGAACTACTACTGCATTGATTTTATGATTATTTCTAAGGAATTAATATGTAATTAAAAACATTTTTTAAGACTACAGTTGCTCTACTGCTAGTTTGCATGAAACAGTTCTTTACTGCCATTTTCTGTTCGGTTTTCTGCAATAAGTTTCAGTGGATTAATCTGAAATAAGATGTTTCTACTGATTTGAAAGGTAACAAGAAACATGCTTCAAAGACAAGGTTAGGGACACTGCGGTATTTGTTAGTTCTTCACAATATCTACAGAGAGTTTCCATTTTTTAAAGCATTAAAATGCAAGAAAGCAGAGCAGGGAAAGGGAAGGTTCTAGCTTCACCAAATTTATCTTTGAGAACGCTATGAAGGACAGTAGAAATGCAGCACTTTCAAAATTTTACTGAACATCAATGGAAAACTAATCAGAAATAACTCCTGACAATCCAACCTCAAGCGTACTGTACAGTGGGTACCTCCTTGTGCTGCCCATGATGCAGTGGAGCTGCACCATTTTGTAGCCCGTGTGAAGAGGCACTATAGAAAATACAGTGGGATTTTAAATAAAACAATTTTTCTATTTTTCTGTTATTTTCAACCAAATAGATTTGAAAGCACATAGAAAAACTAAAGTCTAGCCAAGAAAAAAAAAACAACCACCACCAAGCAGGTACAGGGAGTACCTGTTAGAATCCAGAACTCTATATAAAGCAAATGGACGGTAACAGTTTTCTAGAGATGTTTTTCATAAGGTTTTTTTGATTCCTGCTGTATACAAACATTTATGCAGCAACTGTTTTAATAATTGGCCAGACTGAAAAGACAAATTTTAATAAATTAGGTTGGATATTATTTCACCTGATAACATTTTTATCAATGCATGGAAAACTTTCACTCGAATTTTCTTCAGTTAGCACACTGCAAAACCCAAAAAGCCGTAATTTACCAAATTAATTTGCATAATAAATTGACTACTTTTGTTTTTAATAGAAAATAATATATATATGTATAAATTACAACTGCATATTTTTGCATTACATAGAATTGATATTTTGTATAGCAGTGAAATTTAGTGTTTTTTAATTAAAAATACTCAGGAAAAAAAACCCACTCAAAGTTATTCCAATGTCGGCATACATTAACTCTTCTCTACAAAAACCGTAAAACTGTAGTTTCTACCAGCAGCCAGACTCTTGGGTTTTTTAATGGAAAAAAAAATTAAATCTGGTTCTAATTGTCCACTAAACTCTTTCATGCTTCATGCTCTAACTAACATTAATGGCAAAGTCCACCATCCTGAAAAATAACCACAAATTCTGTAAATTATATATATAATATTCCTCTAAACATTGGCAAGAAATAATATATTCTAAACAACAGTATTAAGATAAAGAGGATATTATTTAGGGAAGTAGTTGATAAACATTTCAATGTTAATTTCTTCACGAAACGAGCCCGAACTGAATACACAGGAAGGGCAACATTAACTGTCAAATTTTGATTTCATGTGTTCCAACCTAGTTGAAGAATATTTGTTTGGCCCCAATAATACGTCTTAAAGAAAAGAGTGGAATGACCTTACAGCTGCCTTACAAAGGGTCAATCAGTGAAGACATCATGTCTTTGAAAGGGTAAATCAAATGCAGATGCAGAGGAAATTCTCTGGTATGAAAATTCTTACCATCTTACCAGGTCACTGCTAAATATTGAAACAAAAAAGAAGTCAATGGAAAATAATTTGAGGCCACGACATAGATGACTCTGAAGTATTAGAAACAAAGAAAATATTAAAATAGATAGAGCAAAACTGGATGGCAGGGAGAACAAAACCACGTTTAGTTCTGGCAAGTATCTGCAGCCAGCGAGGAGACATTGCCAGCTGGCTATCAGCTGCAGATGGAAATATGTTCTAACAACTGTTCTGGGTGGTTTCATAGCAAAACTGTTTCTTCTCTCTTTTAAAAAGGTGCCTGTATTAGGAAGAACCATATGTACACAACCACAAAAATCTATCCATTTTAGGGATACTCACATTTTGGGAAAACTGGATAAAAGGAAGAAAGCGTCATGAATTCAGGAACTTACAGTGAAAACTGCGTGCTTGCAGCAAACTTACAAGCTCTCACTTAGAAGGGTTTCCAGGGAGTTTCCAAAGTTTCCCACAGAATTTTACCGGAATAATATTCAACATGATCAGCCAATTTCTAAACCTAAGCAAAGAGGAATGATTCCACATATGATATGAACAAGGACAACTATACTGTTTTCAACGTGGTTTTCAGCTAGGATTGCGTTCAAGAAAAAAAAGGTTACTTACCATTTCAAACATGCTACATTCCTGGAAAAACATGGGAATAAAAGTTTGTACTCAATAAAAATAAAGATATACAGCAATAATTATTTGATTTTTTTATAATTCTGCCAGGAGATAACACTCGAATTGTTCACGGACTCTAGCTTAAAATTGCATGAGTACGCTGCTTATAATTTATTTCTTTGGTGTTTTATACATCTCTAAACAGTGGTACTCAGGAGCAGATTTTCAAAAACATCGAAATACCTATAAACATCCCATTTTCTGGAGTACATTGGCAGTGTGTTATTTAAACCCTTTAGCGATTTTGAATATTTGTCCTTCACTGTAGGATTCAGATATCATGAAAAAGGGTCTGACTCATTGATAAAGCATCTTTGAACAATCAGTATTTGAAGCTATTCTCCAGTGCATATTCATTTTTCTAACTGGTAGACTGCTAAAAGTATTTAATAACCACAACTGAAGATTTTCAAGGCAATCATATGATTATTTCCACTTCTCAAATGTTGTCAGACTTATTCATGATCAAAGGACTTAAATACCTTCCCATGTAGACCTAAGATTTCCAGCTACCTCCCTACTATTGTTCTCTACTTTGTTCAAGACGCACTGGAAATTGCCAGGCTGAAGACCACTAAGGTCCACTTGTTTGAAGGATTTGAAGTCACCATGCTGCTAGCGCATATAAGCTAAAATTGTCTTTACTTTTTGAAAGCGTCTGGGCTTGACTTTCAAGAGGGCTCAACTTCTGATTTGGTTTCAGGAATAGCAGCTACTTGCAAACAGACTTGGCATATTGAATGCTGAGCACTTAGGAAGTTCTGGCCAATTTGCAAACATTGAATACTTGCAAACCTGCACGTGCAGATTAAAAAGAAAATCTGATTTCCTGGTATAGATGAAAAAGTCCACAGCTTCAGTTAAGGAGAGCAGTTTTTACGTGATCATGAACTGATAACGCACTCCCTGGGTCACCTCTCTCAAACTGTAGCCTCTAAAGAAGTTCTATTTCTGTCTCCCCCTCAAATCTCTCTGCTTGTCATGTAGTTTCAGAAGCACCTTTGATATGAGCCATGGGACAACCTTAAGCAATCGTTGTTTCTTTTCCATAGCACCTGCTCAAGACTGCCCCTGCTAACAAAATTGAAAGGGTAAAGCATAAAAAAGGGGGAATATTGCTTGCTTCCTTATTGAGCTATGGGATTCCCAGAAGAACAGAGTAAGAGTTCAATGAACTTTCCCTTTGCATACAGAAGTGCTTACTGCCCTCTATAAAAATGCGATTCTTCAATGAAAGAAAGAAAAAAAATAAAATAAAGGGTTGCAAGTGAACTTACAACTTTCTGATCATTTGCCCCAGCGCTTGATTACCCAAATGGCTGAAGTAATGTGTTCTATTTTGCAACCGTCCCTGGAAAGCACAGAGGGGAAAAAAAATGGTATGTTGTATTTTCCTTCCACATTTCAACACAGGTCTTTTCCAGACATTACACAAAATGGAGGTATAAAGTCTTGGGTTTAATGGCTGTACAGTGTGTGGCTCTTCCCTATGCAAGAAACTGCAAATGTCCTTTGTTCGCTTTGTAACACTCAGTTTTCAGAAAAGGTGGGGAGCAGAATATGATGAAGACAGATAATAAAGTTTGATCTACTGTAAAACAATATAAAAGGCTTTTTATATTTGCAAGATATCACACTCCTCTCACAGTGAGAGACTGAAACAGTTTGGAGATTGAGCTTCCACCACAGCGCAGATTTCGAAGCTTTTGAAAGTAATAGACCATTAGAGAAAAAGCTAGCAGAAATGGCTTACTTCTGAATTTATATTTTTAATAAGGGTGTACATGCTTGCAAGGTCTACAAGGCACGCTCCTTGTTAGAAATGCCTCTACAGGACCAATGCTTTCTGCGTGACCTGTAGTTCTGACACACCTCTACACTGGAATAGTCTTTCTTTTCATTTTATTTCTTCTCAGCCCACCCCCCGACTGCTGACTCAGGAAGACATCACTACTCCAATTACACGCTGGAGATGTTTTCAAGCCTCATCCCCTTCCCTCCACAGTGGTGAGAATAAGAAAAAACTATTAAACTGGAAGCTAAGGTTATCATTTTTTACGTTAAGTTCAGTATGTTGGCCCCGGATATATTTACGTTTTAAGCCTTAGTCCGGACGTGCCCTTCCCTCCCCCCTCCCATGATAAATGTGTTAGTTTCTTATACGCTTCGGTTGTGAGCAGGAAAGAAAATACCAGTTCTGCTAATGTGATATTATCCAAGCCCTGCAAGATATTTATTTTTTTATATAGCGTTCCTCCAACTTATCTCCACTTCCCAGACAGTCCAGGATGCTATCAGGAACCTTCATAATTCTGCCGTCTTAAAACAAAAATGTCTTTTTCCTCCAGTTTGTCTGATTTTTTTATACTTCTTTCTTGGACCATTTCCCAGGCTCATGTATTCTCTCTACACTGCTTCAGTTAATTACTTATATTTGATGGCCACCTCTGCGAGCCCGCTTACTTATTGCCACTTGTGAACTGCTATAATGTAAGGTGTTTGTCACTTACACCAAGGTCACAGCTAGCCCTGTTATCATTTGGTTGCATTCCCTATCTAGTAATATTGATGATGGTATAGTATGAAACATTTTCAGCTCACACTGACCCCATACGAACAAGCACCATGTATTCACCTTACGTTACTTCTGCTGAGTAAGCCTTTAGTTCGCAGCAGTGCAGTGCAGCAAATGTTAACTGTAAGTCATCGTGGTGAGCTGGGAAGCAACATAAAAATTCAGTTGCTGCAGCTTTTGTAGCTTGAAAGGTGACATTGGTCATTTTTCCCCCAAAGCTTTTGCTGCTTACTGCTAATATCTTTTCTATCCACTGGGCCTTGCAAGTGGGAGTAAAAATAATGTGTCTCATTCTTTAATGACAAATATGACATAATTT